>UXGC01001128.1:0-34053 GCA_900480045.1 Eurytoma adleriae
ACTTATTTATGCAACCTTACCCGCACATTATCCTCTATATCGTTACTCGCCAAGTTAAGGCTAACATTAAGTAAACAATTTCAATTTCATTTGTAAAAAAAAGCTCAAAAAACCGGAGCGCGACAGGAATTCCGACACGTCGCCAGTGTGGGAAAACAAACTATGCGCTCGGCCGATTCCACTTTTGAGGGAATTTATTATTACGAATGATTTCGTTTATGAGCCGTATTCCGGTCGTTCCGCTGCAGGACTCGGGAATTATGACGATAAAAATTGTAACGGCCGAGTGTCGCGACTAAAGCGGCGCGCTGCCGATCGAAACGGATTGACGAACGTAAAGCTCTGTCCCCGTATATTACCTCCGCGGAGTTTCGCCCGGAGAAATGGCAACTTTTATGCGCCCGGCGCCCCGTTAAAAGACAATTCTTTTGATCAAGCCCCGTTTTGACTTGTCCGAGGATTTCGAGGGCTTTTAAAAATTGAATGTCTCGATTAATCGTCTTTTTTTATAGTCTTAGTAATTTTTATGAAATGTTACTCACTGCATTACGAAAAATGTTCATAACAAATTTCGAATTTCCGTGTATAGTGGAGTGTACGTAGTTTTTATTTGATTTTTTTTTAAATTTCGTTAAAGCAAATGTAATATCAGTTTAAAGTGAATAATTTACTATCTCGTGATTGGATTATAAGTTTTTGTACACTCAACGGAAACTGAAGTTTTAAAAATTAAAAGAATCGATCGAAAATCATGTGAAATTTTTTCAGAATTTTTCGTGCAGTAAAATAATTTCGATCTGAAAGGTTTTAAGTATAGATATTTTATTTTATTACGCGTACTATACGCTGCGGTACTCCACTCTCGAAAGGTATCTTCATATTAGCAGAGAGTAAAGTCACAATCATCGGGTAATTTTCAATGAAAATCCGCACTAAAGCCCATTCTAGTTAGAAACAATGAAAAGCCGGGAAAACGGTGGGGAAATGACAAAAGAATACGGCGGCGCACTAACATCCCCCGTAAAATGTAACTAATCGTGAAACAGAGGCTTCGCCGGAATAATGCCGCGCGCGAGAACAATAAGGCCCAGCGGGGGCGAGAGAGGGAAGAGGCGACGAAGAGCCACGAAAAGGAGCGGGCGAAAAGTCAAGCGGCGCAAAAAGGCCTTTTCAGCGTCAATATCGGCGAATAATACAATTAGCCCCCCGGGGGGGAGAGGAGGAGGAGGCTGGGCGCGCGAGCGCCACCGCGGCATAAGGATGGAAATTAATTAAGGCAATAAAAGGTAATCTTTCCCAGGACTGGAAAAGAGAGCGCGAGGAGCAGACCGCGCCCGCCGCCGCCTCAGTTCGATTCACGGCCGGCGGTGGGTGCCGCGGGTGTGCCGGTAATCGCCGTAATTAAAATAAAAATCGCCTCCTTTATTCCCTTTTAAAGGGCGCCTTTGTATCTGGCGGCTCTAAAACGATGGCTAATGCCTCGCTTTCTATATATTCCATTTGAAACTTTCATTATACTATTTTCGTAATAAATAAAGTATTTGAATTTTAAGACTTTTGATTTTCTAGTTGACGGAGAGAATGATTTTTTTAAAAACAAGCCTCACTTTTTATACAAATTGCAAGTTGATAGAAAGTTCGATCTACTTCTAGCTTATTATCTGAATTCATATGTAATAACTTTGACCCCAAATAAAACTCAATTAAAAAAATTGCTTTGAACGATTGAAAGACTGTTTACCTAATCAAGAATGTCACCATCCATTGATCGCAAATGGAGTACCGATCAAAATCTACCTCGTTAATTTATTAAATCAATCATTAATAACCTTCCCCTTTCATCCTCTAAAACAGTAAGCAAATTCAAAATTGGTTTTTAACCAAATATTAAAGCCGGATGAAACGAGTACAATCGCGTGGCAATTGTTGAACTTGACTGTGCAGCAAGGCGGAACAAAAGCCGAGATTCGGTACAGGGGAAACCCGGGAGCTTAGGTTTTCGGGTAAAAAAAAGTCTCCTTTTTCCCGCAGTGGCGAAGAGGCTGGAACGAGGCCAATGTAACCGAGTGTATATTATTAACATGTAATTGAATGGCGTAAGCCTCGCGCGCCGGGGCTACAGTGTCGCTCTATTGTGCAAAGTCGCGTGCACGCCGCAAGTTAATTAAGAGCCTCTAATGAAGCAGCCGCGCCGCAAACGATGACGACGGCGGAGAGCCGAACTCCCCCCCTCCTCCTACTCCTTCGCCCCTTTACCGCCCCGGTGTTCGGCTATTTCTTCAGTCGCCGGCTGCAGCCCCCCCTCATTTCGACGCTCCTTTTCTTCCTACCTTCCTTCCTTTACTCTTACGATTTATCGGATAAGTTTGTTGAGTATTTCGGAGCAATTCGGTAATGCTTTTTTTAAGTACTACTGCATTACACTCTAAATGGTAGTACAGACAGTTTTTTGACTGATAAATTCGGTGTACTCTGAAAATCCCGCAATTTTCTGCTATTAGTGAGATTTTAACAAACTTAAAATTTGGAGTATAGAAAAAAAAAACACTATTTACTTTTAGTATAGTAGTTTAGTTTTACTGGACTTTAGTTTATTTTGAAAAAAAAGTAAAAAAAGTGAATTACCAAATACATTTAATTATTATTTTGTGAATACACGAGGCGTAATCGAATTTCGCGTCGATAATCTAATTAAAAATTCAATAGCCGCACCGGAAATTTTAAAAAATAAACAGGCGCAGTTTTGTTCGAGCGGCGAAATTAAATAGGAAGCGGCGTCGCTCTCGCGGGAATCGAGGCGAGGGGGAGGGGGGAGGTAAATTCGCGCCTCGCATCAAGTTAATCGAATTTCGTTACTGACTGGGAAAAGATGGGCGCGACGTTTATAAGCGGGAGCGCGCCGCGCCGCGGAAAGGGTTCGCGACGCCAGGATGAATGTCAATAATCGTTTTCTTCGCTTCCTGCCTTTTTGAGTCGGCCGTGCGCGCGTACCCTTAAGGAAATCGAGAGACCAAGTAGTTAAAGCGCTCCGATTGAAAGGGACGATTGCGCTTCTGATTTCGCGGACAGTAATGAATTCATTGGCTTACCTTTGCGTATAAATTTTGTTGGTGCTCTGCAAATAATTTTTTATCGTCAAAAGATTGTTGCTGCAGAAAATACAAGAAAATTATTTTTTAAATAAAAACCTTTTATACTAAAGCTCTAACAAAATTGACTAATTAAGAAAAAAAACTCGAACCTTAAGTAATAATAAAAATGACGTATTCATAATAGAGTAAACACCTATATTAAAAAAAATATACGATACAAAACAATTAGTAATGAGTTGATTTTTGGTATATAAATAAATAAATTTAAAATATTTTCAACTAAAGAAATTCGCGAACGCAAAATAACGTTATTAGAAATAAAAAAGCACAGCGTCGCAATGTCGAAAGGGAAAACTGTGCGGGGTGCACAGTAGTAACTGGCGACATGTGCTCAGACACGGGGCGCTGTATATCAGGGACGACACCGTGGTTTTCCGGCGGCGCGGTTAACCGCACTCGTTAACCGGCCCATAACGCGCTGCCGCCGCGCGAATTGTGCGCTCCTTCGCGCGCCAGCGGCGGCGTCAATTCAAAATTCCAAATGAGAGGCCACCGCGGTCTTCTGCTCGTGTGCGTCAAATTTTTCACCCCCCTATTGTTCTCCATCAAACCGGCGAAGTTTATTATTCAATGTGGTTGTTACCACCGAGTAAACAGCTTTTACTTTCCACGTAGTTATTGTGGAATTATACATCTAGAAGCGTCTAAAAAGCTAGAACAAATTAATTCATTGATTAAATAGGTGCAGGAAAAGTTTTAATTTTTTTAAAATAATCAATCTGATATCATTTTGTTCGAATTAAACAAAAGAAAAAATACGCAATTCACTTTTAACTCATCAACACCGGAAAACTGCAAAAAGCTTTTCGATCGACTAACAAAGTAAACATTTTAAGAATAGTAAAGTCATCACACTTTCCGTGGAAAACACGTGCGAAACTTTGAACGTCCGCTTTAAATCACCGTGAAAACGCACCCCGGCGAGCGTCAACGATTAAGCGATAAATCACACCCCGAATTGTGCTCTAAAACTTTCACTTCCAAAAAAATGTACAGCGCCCCCGCCCCCCTGTAAGACAAGAAGTCGCTTGTCGGCGCGACATTGAAAACTTTGTCGAACACATAACACCCGCAACATGTTGCCCCGATAGCGCAGTAACTTAAGTGCTCGCGATAATAAACGCGCATTTCACGCCTTTCCGACGAAAAAATGTATGTGACTCGTAAAAAAAATAAGCGATGTATAAAAAAGTTACGTTCACCCCGGGCAAATCGTAAAATATTAGTCGGTATGTTAGCGCGTCCGCGGGGTAATGTAGCGGGTAAAAAGAATAAAGGGTCCGCGTGACAATCGTCGCAATTACCGCGGCGGTCGGCGGGTGCGATCCAGGTGCGCCGCGTCCGATCTCCCGGCGCGCCCGTATGCTCGCCCTGTCGCTCGTCTGTGGGCTCGCTTCAATTAGGGCTATTAATTAGCGGGTACTTTGCTGCGACGCCCGCCGCAGCGTCGAGTCGCTCGCGAGGCGTCATCGATACGCTGCTTTTCCTCATCCGATTATAGTCACGCAGTTATACGGTTTATTTGTCAAGTATTATTCGGTTTTATTTTAATTTCGTGCGAAACAGTTGCTTAGAAAGTGCGCTTAAGTATTTCAGCCTTTTATTTTTTTGCGAGGGAATCTTTCACAAAAAGTTAATCTGTTCTAACTAAAATGACAGTTTAATTATTATTTTTATTCTATATTTTTATTAAATGGTTTATGTAAAATGTGAAAGGAAACAAGCTCTGCAAATTTTATTTTCTAACGCAATATAGCCAACATAATTATTTAGCATGAAAACAACCGAAAATGCAGAAAAACATTCACTACCCATGAAACGATCCTTACGTCCGCTCATTAGCCTTTAACGAAGTCAAATAAATTCGAGGCGAAAGGCGAAATTAAATAGAGACATGGAGAGGTACAGGCAGAGAGAGAGAGAGAGAGAGAGAGAGGCCGTTGCACGTGCGCGCGATGATCGACCGATCGAAAAGTCACTCAATTTCGACGTCGCGCACCGGGCGAACTTGGAAATTCCATTACACGCGGCACTCGACGCTAATTGGGTTATTCGATCATACATCGGACGTACGTATATTTAATAACTCAACTTCGCCGGCCGGCCGGCTGCGTAACAGATTCGGAGGCGAGCGCGCGCCGAACCCTCGTTCAATTTTTTTTTTTTTTTTTCCACCGGCGATTCGATAACGGTTTCGTACTGCTCGCGAGCGCGTGACCGGACGCGCGCGCCGGAGGGTGCCGTGCGCGATTTTTAATTGCCCTCGCCCTCGCGAGGATTTGATGAATTCGAGAGCGGAGAACTCGCTCGGAACGGGGCGGTGAAGTAGCGCTGATTGGAGCTGGCGCGGCGCGCTTAGGGGGAATTAGAAGGGCTTTTTGACGGTAAGTCCGCTTATTGATTCGCGATTGGCTATTTGTTCGATTAGGCTTTGTTGTTTGGTAATTTTATAAAAAGTTTCGAAAGTGCTACTTCGTGGACAGAAAAATGTAACGGGGAGTATTGGAGAAAAGCTCGATAAGTGAGTTGACGAAAAATCACTACCTACATGGAAAAAAAATTTGAAATTGACCGCAATAATTAACTTATGATCCTATTAAAACTAGTATTTCTACAATATTTATTGTAATACGGTATGGAAGGATCAGCTATGTATACTAGTATTGATGGGAATTTTTGTTTGTTTTTGATGCATTGGAGTTTTCTAGAATTTCTACTGTAATACATAGATAGGTACAGTATCTACAATATGTATAACTACTAACAAATCACTAAAAATTACTGAAAGCTTACTAAAATTAGCAAACTAGATATGATTTAATTATTTCACATTATAATGAGAAATAAAGGCTGTGACCATAAAATAAAGATTGAATCTCTCATTTACGTTAAATTTAAGCACGGAACTTTTATACAAAGAAAAAAAAGCTTTCTGAAATCTAGTTAATCGAGTGCAGTGAAAAAGTAGCCTCAAAGCCCACGAAAGAGGTAATTTCGAAGAAGGAAAAAGTTGGAGCGAAAAAAGCATCGCCGATCGCGGCAAACAAGAGGTAAAAAGTCGCTCGAACGAAAAAAAAAGGCGAATTCTTAAAATAATTTGCGCGCGTCAGACTTTAGTTGGTAATCCGTCGATTTCTCCTGGCAGTCGTCCCCCCCTCCCATTGAAATCCTCCGAATTCATCCGCTTCCGTCCCATTTTTCCGTCTCTCGGCCGCGAATTTCGCCTCTCGCTCGGACAACTCCTTTTCCAGGCAATTTTGCCGCTTAAAGAGATCCCGACCAATTACCGGGGCGCGTTTGTGGGCGTTGAATTTTAATTGGAAAGGACGACGGCAGCCCGAGAGCGAAAAAGGGCCGGGGCTGGAAATAAAAGTGTGCCATGCGACTTTGCCGTAGTCGCGACGGCCGCCCGCTTCATCTTCCCCTGGCAGCTGCGGAAAAGTTGAGAGAGGCCGACGCCACTCCCCCGGCGAAACAATCCGCGCGCGTCGCGCCCGTCAATGACTTTTATTCGCCGATGCCCCGGCGATAATTAATTTATTTATTGTGCCAAGTTTTAATTAACTTTTTGCCCGCAACGACGACGGCTTTACCCAACGTCGCTTTAATTCTTCGCTCGATTCCAGCTATACCTTTTATTCTTTATTTGCCTGGATGGACTATTCGCAAATACATTCAAATTTTATTTAAATTAATTAATTACTCAAATTATAATTAATAAAGTATCATTTTCGTGTATTATTAAGTAATTATCAAAATGATAATTTATTATGAAATAAATTTAAACGAAATTATATTAGAAATTACTCTAATTGAAAATTAAGATTATTATCTGAAAATTAAGATTATTAAGATTATTAAAATGTCTTTTTTTCAATTAAATATTTTAAAATATACTTTAATATCTCAACTTAAATTTAAAAAAAGCTCTACGAACCTAAATTGCTCTTTAGCAGAACCCATGCAAGTACCTGCACAAAATTAAAAAAAAAGAGCTCGGGATAATATCTCATAATTTAATCCGCAGTCGAGGAAGAGTGACTCAAAGAGAAATCCAAATCGATAAGGGCAGAAACGTGGCCTCGGCGAAATTATCGGCGCAGAATCTCGGGAGCTTGCGAGCCAGATCTCCGGGGCTAATTTGCCATTCGCGGCTCGGCGGGGGCGACCTCGGCGCGCGCTCCCGCTAATGAATCTCTATAGATTAACCCAATTAAGCATAAGGACGGCTCGTTAATTATTGCGGGAGCCGAGCGAGCCGTGTGCCCGTGGCGGCCGCGAGCACGAAAACCGAGAAAGCTCGGGCGCACGTTCGAGCGCCTATCCCGCGATATAAGTGCAGGCGCGCATTCCGTACCGCGGATCCGATTCCAACGCGCCGCTGACCGCTAATATCTCCCCTTTGTTTTGGCCGAAAATCGAAATCGAAATTTCGGGTACTCATAGAAATTTCGTTAGAGTAAATTTTTGTTTGTAAGCAACTATACCCTCGTTTGTAAGCAACTATAGGAACGGATGGTTTATTTAGAGACGTTTGATTAAAATTAATCAAAGAATTCAATCAATTTTACCTATTTATAGTAAAGTCCGCCAAAATGTTTATTAAAAAATTATTGAAATATGGCTAATTAAAAATAAGGAAGGATGGGAATGCAGCGGCAGCGACGCGAGAAAAGCGCGCGCGCCTTGGCGCGGCCTTTCTCATCGACTGGCTCCGCCGCCGAGTAGACACTCGTGCTGCCACGCCACGGAGCCACGGCAAAGCGCCTCGGCGGACGCCTTTCCTCGATCGCTCGCGCCTTTTAATCAATTTTCCCCTCCAACCCCCTTCGCCTCAATCGCTCTGGCGCGCTTTTTCTTGCGAATTTAATTTAAGTGAATTTAGTCACCGTTTACCAAATTATTCCACGGTGCTTTGTAGTATTCTAATATCCGATTACCAAAGTATTTCAAATACTTTTGTTTGAAAGTTTAAAGTGGTAAAAATATAGTTTAAAAACTATCGAAGTCATTTATTTAAATTATTAGGCATATCGTATTGATTAATTATGCGTGTAACTTAAATTTCAGTAGTATAGTCCGGTTTAAGTCAGCCGTAAATAAAATATCGTCGTCGTATTGAAGATAAGCGTTATTTAAGATATACTCACGGTTCATAAATAAAATAATAGAAAAATGACGTAGTGTCAACACATAAACCAAACTATAAGGATTAAAAAAGAGGGTGCAGGGGGGAAGGGCGCGGCTGAACGAAAAGAAATGAGTCGAGTGCGAGAAACGGTGGTCGGGGACGCAGTAAAAAATGAATTTTCGGGACTCTCCTTCCCCATCGACGTGTGGCACGTGCGTGAAAGATCCTACATAAAGCGCCGACCACTTACACGTGCACACACGCGGGGTATTGCCAAAGTTTTACGCGCTGCTCACTCGTACCGTGAAAAAGCTAATAAGTAAGGAAAAATACGCCGGGATAACTTTTTAAGAACTGAGCCGCGAGAGAAGGAGAGCGATGGCTATTTAATCGTCCCTAAAGTTGTACACGATTTAAATGTTTGCTTACTCGTCGGAGGGAAAGGGGATGTCTGCCTGCGATGGAAACTTGAATTATTAGCTGAGGAAGCGCCGAAAACTTTCGCGTTAACAAAAATTAATAATAAATTTAGTGAAAATTTAATCTGTCTGGTAAAACTTTCAAATTAAAGTTTTTGTCACTTTACAAAGTTGTACCTATACCCTGTTAAAATCTTTAAATTATTTTTGGGTGGATTTTATACTAAACAGTTTCTGGTCACAGATCCTAATCATAAGTCTGTATTTATTTAACACATTACCAATATTTTGAAGTTGATTTTCTATCCAAGTTGTTTTATATATTGAATGTTTGTAAATCAAAATACAAAATCAAATTTTTTACGATTATTTTTTTATAAAATATTGAAACTCTAAACAAATTTATTAAAAAATTAGCGAAGGAAGTAAGTTCTATACTGAAAATAAGAAACAACAAATTTAAAAATAAAAGCGATAAAAAAAGCTTTTACAGACGCCCAGGGCGTTCGGACACGTGTAACGAAGGCGCGGGACAATAAGTCGGCGGGGGCAGAAGGTGCAGCGAGCAGCCGGCGGGAAAGAAAGGAAGGCAGTTCGGGTGTGACGGCGGAAGTTTATGAACACGCCTCACATAAATTGTCGCGGCTCTTTAAGAAATTGAAAAGGCGCGGGCGTAGAAACAGCTTGACTCGAGTGGTTCGAGAACTTTTTGAAGACCCAGCCGCTCCTTTTTTTCTCTCACACCCTCCAGCCCCCAGCCCCACGCGCGTTAACCACCGCGCGCGGCTCGCTCGAAAACAGAAAGGTAAGACGGCGGAGCCGGCATAGGGCGATGGTCGAGGGCTGGGGGCGAGATGAGAAAGAACCTCGAGTCCTTCACCTGCACGGAATTACTAGGTAGTTTCGTGATATTTTCTTTTGCGTTTTTTTTAATTTTTTTTACATTTAATTGCGCATTAGCTAATCAAGGATTATTAATCATTAAAACTATCGCCAAAGTATCAAGACTGTCTGATTAGTTTTGAAAAAATGAAAATTTCTAGGTGAGTCCTGTTAAGACCTTATTTCAAATTTTCAATTTGAATTTTATCAAAAAGCCTTGTTATAGTAAATAAAGTGTGAAATAAAATTAGATATCATTTTTTATCTAAATTTTTAATATTAAAGAGTAAAAAAATATGAATCGAAAATTTTTAAATGAATTTATCTCACATTTGCGGAAAAAGTATATTTTCAGTTTTAGTTGAAACATCGCAAATGACTCGCTCTGCCACAGCTTGTGAAACAGAGCAGGCAAAAAACAGTCATGGGGAAAAAATGGAAAAAATTCACACGGTTATCGCTCCACAAATTTATTAAGCTTCACTGACCAATAATTTAAATAACGAAAAAATCTAAAATGTTGCACTGAAAAAGTATTTTTTAATTTAAAAATTACGTGTATTTTAATTAATAAACAATCCTAGTATCTTAAAATAATCAGAAACACTTTATTATGTAATTAATAAAAAAGTTCTAGTAACTTTTTAAAATATTCATCATTTTTCATTCAAAAGCCTAGATAAAAAGTGATATAATTATAAAAATTTTTCGAAATAAATGAATAAATTATCCATTTGAACCGGGTTAATTTACAATCGCGGAGCCATCAATTCAGCAGGCGACATCCTCGATTACGAGTCCCGGCAACGTCTCGGTGGAAGCCGGCGCGCGAAGAGCCGTTGCACTATTAATGATGTTGTGATCGATATCGGCAAATATTTCCCGCGGGATGTTTCGCGCCGATAATGCGCGCGAGGGAAGGAGGAGCCCGGTGACATTTATTCAAATGTAATATCTCGCCTGACGAAGATTACACCGAGGCGGGAAATGCGTCCCCCAGGCCCTAAGCTAGACTCTCGCCGCGCCGCCGAAGCGAACGAGCAACTTTCTTACTTCGGCTGGCTATCTTTTCGTACGGGGACTTGTATGCATCGCCGAGTTAATTTTAAAATTTGCGATTTATGTTTTTGCTGTTCACTGGTATTTTTGGATACTATACTTTTTTGAAAAATATTGAGCTTTTTTTAAAAATGTAGTTTGTAAGAGTATTAAAATATTATTTTATTTTTCGTGTTCTCTCATAAGGTAAAAAGAGTGTCATAGAGTCAAAAAGCACTGGAGTGAAAACTGAAGTAATAAAATGTTTTTAAAAATTAAAAATTTCAAAAAATTCTTATAAGCCTTTCTACAGAGACATGCAATATTTGTTCTACGTATCATTTCTCACTACTTTTGACACAGATTTAATAGTTTGCACTTCAAGTATTTTAAAATCAGCAAACATATAAATTTAAAGTGAATAAACACAAAAATTAGGACACTTAATCAGTTAAATAAAAGTATCAAATTTCTCCTAGTGCTACCAAAATAAAGCAGTTGGGAGCACGGGACCGCGACGAAAGAGTTACGTGTCAAATAGCGAATTAATTCGTCGGCGGGTACGGCGCCGCCGAGGAAAGGCTTTTCGGTAGTGTGGGTGTTACCCGGGCGAGCGGCGCTGGTCATTTTGATTACGAGTCCGTAGTGGCCGGCCAGATGTCGCCACGGGCGTGACGTCACTGGTTAACTACGAGGGCCGGAGGACACAGGCAGCGATATATATACGGGGATGATTCTGATTAATTACCGATAGTTACACAAGCTGACGCCAACAGCGACGAAAGGGCTAGCCGGCCCGGCCCTATCTCGCTCTCCAGCGTCCGGCTCCGTAACCCCCTCCCCCTTCACTCCCCGCGCACCCTCGATTTGCGTATCTCCGGATGACGCTATCGCGCGACTTCCTCTGGCATGCCCGGCGAATGAAAAAAAATTCAGGCGAGAACTCGATGCGGCTTTCGGCTGTACCATATTTTCAGTGTTTCGCGCTTATCGTTTATAAAGTCACTTAATTTCGCTTGCGTGAAATAAAATAGGTATTTATATCTTTCTAAAAGTGAATAAGCGATTTCTCGCGAGAATAAGTTAATATTCATATATTCGATAAGTGAGCGACTTATAGTATTGAAGTGAGCGCAGGTGGGCGAATTTCACTTATTTATAACAGTATTTATAACAGTAAATTATAAATTAATTTTATAATTAAAATATAATTAATAAATTGATTACTATTCCCTCTCTGATTTCTAATATTAGAGCTAATGGTGAATTCAAGAGTGCTTGGCGCTCAATAACAATTATTATTAATCCACACTAGAATTTTCTCGAGAAAAAAAGTACTTAATCATGGGATTGAAAAGAAAATTTATCTAACAAAAGTAAAAACTTTTCGAAATTGAAGTTCAGTATAAAACCTAATCGCAACAGAAGAAAGTTAGTGTCAATTCGATAATTCAATTATCTACATCGATATGAAATACAAATATCAAAAGCTACACATGTGAAATAAAGTCGAAAGTGAAGCCGGACTGTGCGAGCGCTGGAAATTCTGGTGGCTTTTTTTTCAGGCTGATGCCGCTCATAAATTTTGAATCGAGCGAAATGGCACGCGATAGCGACGCGTCTGGCACGTAATACGCGGCGATCCGATTTAATTGAGCGATTAACGGCTAAACACCGGCTCGCCAACGACATGCATCGAGGTGTCCTCTACCTCCTCCCCTTGAAAGTATAACTCAAGGGTATTTATGACCGGGATTAGCCCCGATAATTGGCCGTGTAATATACAGGTTCGACCGCAAGCTCGACATGTTCTGATATAGCCACAATTTTGCAGATTTATTCTGATTGTCTTTTTGCTTGTTTTTTTTTTAATATGAATATATACGCCATCTGCAAAAGGTGTATTGATAAATTTTGTTTACAATGAAAGTACGCTTGGAAATTGTTTACACGCATAAAACAAACTTTGTAACATACTTGATATAGGTTACAGAAAAACTATACTTTTCATTTACATTAATTTTCAACAAACTTTTTATTTTTCCAATTTAGATGTACTAATTTCTTTCAAATATTAAGTATGAAAAACAAATTAAAGAAAAAATGAAAACAGAAACAAATCTTTAAAGACGCGTTTTCTTCTTTTTTAATTTTGGACAGGCTCCAAAAATTATTTTAACCTAGTATAAAAATCCATCGAACAATGTCCGATTACTTTATACTTGTACGTTAATTGATGCGTACCACTAACAATTGCCGTCGATTCAGTACACGTCCGAACAAAAAAAGGGTCCGCAAAACCTTCTCAAGCAAGTATCCAGTGCTCGTTAGCGGAACTAAACATCGAGCGACCGCGAGCTCTTCGAGCCTCATCACGGATAATCGGCGGCGCGTTACGTGACCCCCATTAGAGCGCGCCACCGACAATAGATTCGCGCGGCCAATCGGGGCCGAAGGATTAGAACCGACGATTGATGATGGTATGATTAGAGGGATCAGAGCGAGACAGAGGGTCGGCCGAGGGCTCGCGTCGTTAATGACGACTAGAAAATCAGTTTCCCACCGGGCGGGCTTGATACTGCCATTGCTTTTAATTGGTTCGCATTCCCGATTGATTCCTTGCCTCATGCGCGACCCGCGCCCCACGAGCAAGAAGCGCCAACCGCTTTGTTTATCGCGCCCGCGCGCGACCCGTTCGATTTGCGCTTTCCGCTACTTTCCGCAATATTGTTCGGACGTTATTTTAATAGTTATACAAAATAAACTTGCACGTGTTCTCATTAACCTTTGGAGTTTGTCTAGGTAGGAATTTAAAAAAAAAACTTAAGCTGAGATAGTGAAGAAAAACTTAAGAAAATTAAATGGGCATTTTGCTAGAATAAGAGGAAAAATCAAGATTTGATCAGACATTCAGTAGTAAAAATTGGAAAACCTTACTTTTCTGATATTTCCTTTTGAATGCTTGATTAAATTGGTATTATATTGAAATCTTCATACAATCGACTTTATAATCTTTCTAATAATGTTTCACGATACATTCGAAAAACATTTATTTACCATTAAAGAAAAAATAGCAAAACTCCTAAAATTTACAGGAAATCACACGAACGACTATCTCTAAGCGCATAATGTACCAATTCCCAATTTATACTCAAAAATAAAATAGCAACGCGAGAATCGATATGAATTGTAAGCCGCGGCTCGAACAATTTCAGGCTGAAATCCATCAGGAGCGAGGGATGCTCGTTACACCGAGGGCAGCGCCTTTTTTCCCGCGCTGGCCCAGGCGAGCATCCGCATCCCGATGTTTTGCTATTGTAATTGCCTCGCGTAATTAATTCCCAGTTAATAACGGCCGCAGCCGTAGGAGAGGCGGCGCTACGCGACCGGGGGCCGGCCTCGCGGGGGCCCAACTCATTATTACATCCGCGATTGCGCGCCGCGCCCCCGCGCATATTATCGGATTTCATTAAAACGGCGCTAACAAATGTGCCCCGACGCGCGATATTACAATTTATACGGCCTCGCGCCTGAAGGGATTGCCGCACTTAATTACCAGGACGACTTGTCTATTGTATTTCGGCCGTAGTAAATGCTCGCTGCTCTGTGGAACGAGCTTTAGATTAATTTTTCATTGTGACGCGTTGTACGATGCTGTATTCATTATTAAGATTAGCTTGGGTCGGGCTTGTGCGAGCTTTTGCGATTAATGTTGTGTGCGAGCTGTAATTGGTTAGGATAAATAGAAATATTTTAACAATAACTATTAGTTTTTATTCATAATTTTCATTTTTCAAAAAATTTTAGCCAATAGTCATGTTTTTTTAATTTATTGATGATTAGTTATAATTTGAATAATAATTAATTTATTTGAGTTTATTAAACACAAGGTATTAATTATCAATAGGAATTAATTAAGTGAATATTATGTTTAATACAGATACCAATTACTTGATAAAACAATGTTTGATCAAACGAATTCTCCGCTATAATAGATAGTATACATGGCTTTGATGTAAAGAGCATCTAAAATTACACGAATGTGATGGTAATGAATTTCCTACCTGGAATTATATGTTATTTCGAAAATCAATTTTGAAAATTAGAAGCACGGATAATTTGGAAATTATAAGATAATGATCACAACAGCTACTGTAATAATAATTTTACAGAAAGTTGAATGGAAATGAATATTTAACAATAATTAAATTTAAATTAATTGAAAAGAGTAAGAAAAAGAAATTCAATCTATAATTAATTAGTTATCATTAGTAATTCATTATCTTATCACCCATAGTGTATTAAATCTTAGCTAGTTAAACTTCGTTTAAGTAGTATAACCCCTGCTCCGGTCAGCCAAAAAGCAAATATCTAAAATTAATTTTGTAACATAAAGAATGAAAAGCTATTGTGTAAAATAATTTTAGAAAAATATTTTTTGTGCCTGTTTCTATTAATTGAATTAAAATTAATTTTAATTTAGGAAGTTCAACAAGAAACACTATCTATTCGCATAAGCAATTATCTATTCGTTATTCCTTAAATTATACATTATCTTATCATCCACAATATAATAATAATATAGTAATCTTCAATAGGTATTAATTCATAATATCCACCTCAACTACATAGTAGTACAACTCCTGTTCTGATCAGCCAAAGATGTAACTAAACATTATCGATTCACTAATAAAACTAATAAAAAGGTATTGCTAAAATAATTTCTTTTAAAAAGTATATAACAAATTGATGATTTATTCATTAATAATTCAATATCATATTACCCGTAGTACATACTAAGCCAAAATATCAAGTTAAACGCCATTCAAGTAGTACATCCCCGGCATTGGTCATCCAAAAAAGTAAGTGCGCAATATACGACCACTAACACATCTAAAATAAAAAAAAAAGACAGCCAAGATTCCCTCGTGAAAATCCACCATCGCAGAGAAATACTTCGTCGCAGTCTCTCGAAAAATTCCGGCCGCGGCCCCTCCTATAATTGCCGGAATTCCAGGCCCGCGGAGCGGCGCGCTCCAACCGCGCGGCTCGGCTGCTCTTAACAAGTCGTTTCTTTTCACGACGTTATCGCCTCGGCCGCACCCCACCCCCCCACTCGGCGAAAAAACGAGGAGCGCGAGAAAAGAGCTAAGGATGAAAAATTCGGTGGGGAGGGCGGGTGGGAAGGTGCGCGCGGCTCCTCTCGCGGAGGAGGGAGTCGGAGAGGGCAGGTGGCGCGAGGAGCGGCCGAAGGTGTGGACGACCTCCTCCCGGAGGGGGCGCGGGAGGCCCAACCCCGGGGGGAGGCGGGGCCGCGGGCGCGCGCAGGTCGCCGCCCCGCGGCCAATGGGCCGCGACGCCGAGCTTGCGCCGCTCGCCGCCGAGGCGCACGCGGTGCAAGCCCCGGCCAAACGCCACGTGTCGGGCGCACGGGCCGCACGTGCTATCTGTCCCCTGCGCGCGCGGCGAGCTTTCGCGCGGACTCGGCGCCGAGCTTTCGCGGTTCTAGATGAGCTTTTTGGATTTTACGCGCGGGGTTCGATCGATTCGTTTTTAATTTTTGGGATCGTTTCAGTAAGGGACTGTACTTTATTGGCGGATCTGAGGATCGATGAGTTTTGAGAGACTTTGAGAAATTAGATTATTCGAGTTCGAGGTTATTCCGAGTAGATGTACCAAGAGGGTTTTTGTCGATACGTAAGTAGACTTGATTTTACAATCTTGATCGCCTTATCGTACGCTTTATTTATGCATATTTAAGTAATTAGAAATAATGATGGATTATTTTAAATTCCGCTTATTTTAGCAATAAATTTTTCTATGCATCATTTTTTTCGAAGATTTTGACTACTCAATTTTGTATTCGACTGAAAGCTTAATGCCTAAACGAGTAGAATAGCTCAACGACTTGTGCGGCCTACTTATCGTGGAAGTATTCGATATTCAACAGTTGGTTCTTCTTTTATCTTTCAAATCTAGAGAGATGGGGGTTCTCACAGGAATCTGTGATCAATTCAAACAACTTCGATTAATTAAAAATCTGAAGAAAATTATAGAAATTTTTGTCTATTAAACTCTAGTATAAATACTATAGTTTTTCGTAAAAGTTTTTCTCTTTAGGCTTGATAGATAAATTGCTACATTAACCATTGCTCATTTTATCAAAAGTCACTAAAGAGTTTGCACATTTTATTTTTGCAAACTTTTTTTATGGAATTTTATCTTTGGTATTGATAATAAGACAATAAAATTTTCATTTTTATAAAATTATAGTTTGAAATTAAATTTTATTTTATTTATAATTTATGTGCTCACCATAAATGACACATTTACATTCCGAAAAAGTACACCCAAATTTTTCAATAATTTAAAAACAGCCCCACTACCCGAAGAAACGCTTTTTTAAAGTTATAAACGTCCACCAAAAGACAAAAGCTTGAACAAGAGGAAAAAGTGTCACGTCTCCGTAAAAAAAGCTTGCGGAAAAATCCAGAAAATGTCTCGCGCGCGTTGGCGCGGGCCCGGCTGCAAAAAGGCGGTGATAAATCAGCGAGACGCGCGCGCGCGGGCGCCGCAATGAAAGGGAACGGCGCAATTGGCGAAAGAGAGGAAAAGCGAAAAGGAGAATGGAATCCGGCGAGACGCGCATATTTACGTTGTGAACCGCGGGATAAATGGCCGCCGGGCGAACTTCGGAGGTCGGAGGATGCACGCGCGGGGGATGGAGTGAAAGGGACTCGTGGGGCCGGAACGATTACACGCTTCGGCCGGACACTATACGGAGTGCCGCGGCCACCCTCGCCCGACGCGTCGTTTCGTTTGCTCTGCCGGACGGCCGGCGTAAGGGTCGCGCCATTCCCCGGGAGCCCGTGTGAGTGTGTGCATTATGCTCTTCGGCGTATTCCACTTTACGCTTTGAACTTAAATTTCAATTTTGATTTTCTTTGACGAAGCTATTGTTTTTGTATTGCTTTAGTTTAACTACTAATTTGTATCATTATTTAAATGTACGCGAAGAAAAAACTTTATTCAAAATTACAACACTTCATCATTATGTTTTCAAAGACTGACATTTGTTGAAAAAATGACAATAGTGTTTTTTACAAATGGTTCTAGTAAATTTTATAAGAAATTATTGTAATTTTTTTAAAAAATAAGGTAAATCTGTTAGAGCATTAGGTAAAATTGATTGCAGTATTTAGTAGAGCTTCTTACTGTGGAAAGATTATAACGCGCGGTTTAAATTAAATTATTCTTCTGAAATAATGTTCCAAAACATTTACAAGAATATTTCTACAAAAACTGTAAAAATAATGTCAGCGTAAGAAAGGAAGATCCTTAAAATTACCATAATTTCCTGTCAAAATTTCTAGTGTGACACACCATTCCACGATTCTATTTTTTACGTGTCATATTTATGCATATTCTTTATTTATATCAAATCAGATTGATTGAATTAACACTAACTTTTTGATAATATCAAAATAGTTAAAAAATCTTAAAACTTTATTAGCAAGTTTAAATAATCTTTTAGTATCTTATATTACAAAGCCCGATTATGAAATCTCCTAATTGAAAAATGAATCAAAAAAGGTAGTCGAGTGGAATTAGGATCGCTATTAATCCGGGTGATTCCATTGCGACCTCAAATCGATCATTAAGCGAAATTCGCTAACACCTGGCAGCCCGAGCGCGCCGGGAAATCGTGTAATAAACAAAAGCGGCGCGCAGTTCAGCCAATCTAAATAAAGCGGGCATCGCGCGTCAGCCTTCACAAATGTCATACATCACGAAAATCGGATTTAATATCATACACCCTCGCGCTCCCACCCACCCGCGGGGCCCTCCCCTTCGTGCGCAAGCCTAATCTCGTTCAATCCGCGTATACATCGCTCTCGTGCACACACGGCCGATCGGCCCCAATATCAGCCCTCTCACGCGCTCGAGTACCAAATCGCCCACCCCCTCGTGTACGCCCGCCCTCCTCTTTACCTTCGCGTTTCTACCGTCTCACTCCACTCGGACTAGACTTTGCTATGCAATTTGCAAATACGTGCGAATCGTTTAAAAAAATCAGTTCAAATTAATTTTGTATGTTTAGCTGATTCACTTTCGAATTGTAATTTTATGAAATGTAGTGGTAATGGATAACTTGATTGATGTTTTGAATAGTCTTAAGAAATCACTTTAGCATTATGGGATCTTAACGTTACCGTTTCTTCCTTTTGTTTCTGGAAATATAGTTAAATACACTGGTTGTAATCCGTGTATTTAATAAACAAAAAATTCAACAAACAAAATGTGAATTTTAACAACAAAAAAGTACATTACTTTCTTGAAACTCTTATTGACGTTCTCTCTGAAATTCCGTCTGCATTTTTTCTCAATAAATCTATACTACCACAGTTTTTCAAAAATCGTGAAAAGTTTAACAAAAAAGTAATTAATTTTAATATTTATAATGGCAAAAATATTCATGATTTTCATATCTTTTGATACCCGACTTTCATTAATGCCAATTAAGTCAGAGCTTGCATCTTTCATCGAGAAAATTCTATTTTTACAAAATAAAATCATTTAAAGTAAAAAAAGCGCAAACATCGATACCACGACAGAACGACGTATGCGGTAACGGGTCAACAGCAGTAACAGCAGCAGTAGGCGCGGGGAAGGCAGACGACGAGTTCGGTCGAGGGTGCCCGCCTGCCGAATCCGCAGCCGACGCCGTAAAATCGTCAAGGTGGTCGGGACGAGCACGGGCGCACGGCTGTCGGCACGCGGAAAATCCGGCGGCGGCCCTAACCGGCCTCCGCATATCCGTGCACGTACGTGAGTCCGCGCGCGCGCGAGCACACGAAAAGGGGGCGGGAGGCGAGGCATAAAGCTCCGCAGATGCAGCGAGCGCTCGTCTGGGCATCGGTGAACCTAATGATGCATATCTGGAGGCGCGCGCATCGCCATGGCTGCGGCCGGATGCCAGAGCGAGACGGCCCGCCGATGCGCCGGCAGAATTCCAGCGATGCCGGGCTCAAGAGTCACTCTCGCGCAGGCCCGACGCGCGAGAGAACTTGCCCCGCGTGCGGCCTCGACGACGAAGACGGAAAGAGGAGGCCGCGAGCGGGGGGAGCGCGGTGCCACGGTATTTGACGATTTCGAGGAGAGGCGACGGGGAGAGTGGGCAAGAGTTGGGGTGATTGATTCTTGTGTACTCGTGAAATTTTCTTTAAGTGGTAGAGGAGGATACTTTTGGATTAAGAAAAAGTAGGGAAACGTGTATAAATCCTGCTAACGTTTGAAGCTAAAAAAATATAAAATTATCGACAAAAAATTATTTGTGGATGGGACAATTTGCTAAAATAAGTAGAAAAATCAAGATTTCATGCGGCGCACTTATTGTTATTATTGAAAAAAGCTTTCTCCTGTTTAATGCAAAGATAAATTCGTAAATAAGTGCTCCATTTTGCATAAATTCTTTATGTTTTTTCTTTTCTATTTATTTTTTATTGATGTTTATATCAACGATGTCACAAGCATCCTTTCGATATAAGTTCACTGGAAAATCCATGCTAAGACCACCACTCACGATGATAGTTGCAGATATCACTGATTTTTCAGTGTCATTAATCAATTTTTTCATAGAAAAAAGAGAAAGAATTTGTTGTTGTTTTTAAATAAGTATGACAAAAAAGAATTTCAAAAAGTCGATATGAAATAGAAGACCACGTACCATTGCTCGCAAATTTGCAGTTTGATTTAAATTTAAATTTCCACAGCTGCCGTTTCTTACTTTTCATAAATATTTTTTTTTCTCATATTTGGATTAATTCATATCAAAGAAAAACTTCAGAAACAAGATTACTAACTTAAAAAAATTCATCATTAATGCTACAGTGAACTTTTTTTAAGTAGTCGATATCCGTATTAAGTCAGCCTATTCACTTCTTTTGTTATTTATTGTATACAAACATGTAATATCAACATATCTATTTAAATCTATTCTTTAAAATAGCTATGACATTCCTTTTCAGTGGAAAATCAATTAGTCTTCAATTAATCTTCAAATGTTTTTCATTTTACATGCAAAATTAATTACCGTTTGAAGCGCAGCGCAAATAGCTACAAGCAATACTCGAGGCAGAAATAAAAATGAACGGAAAAATCTGCGCCCATTAAATTAAATTCCATTTAAAATTACCAAACAATTATCCGCGCAGCGATAATTCAAGCAGTGACGAATTCCACCCACGGAGCATCGCTTAAAACAGCGGCAACCGCCGGGTTATCTCCATTAGCGAGCGATTCAATTATCAGTCCTCCCGCGCGCTTTTTCTCGTCTTCTATTTTTCCCAAACGCGCCCGCACCTATCTACCTCCTCTCTTTTTTTTACGCGGCCGAGCCGAGGCACGCAACAATTACAGCCGGACAAATAAATTTCCGCGCAACGTTGCCCCCCCCTTGCTGTCTCTCCGCTCTGCGGGGGCTCGCGCATTCCCCCGCGCGGATTCCCGCATTCCGGGACAAAAATCGCGAACAAAACAAATGCAACTAATTTGAAGTGCCTCTCGGACGATTAATCCGAGGCATTTAATTTGATGGGCCCGCGGGAGCATGCGTGTGCGCCAGGAAAGAGCGCGGGCTTCGTTTTGGCAAAAGCGCGCCGAGAATTTTTTAGATTTCACAGCCGATCGATGCTCGGTCAACGGGGCCGCGCGGGAAAACTGGGTGCCCAGTGGGAATGAAAAATGCTTTCGAATTTATTTAGACGCTCCTCCGACGTTTATAAAGTTTAAAGGCAGTAACTTTCTTTTGTAAAGTAGGGTCTTGTTTAAAAAACTACTTAGAATAATTGGTATTGGGTACGAATTCAAATTAAAATATTTTTAAAATAATTCTTCAAACAAAAACAAATTAAATGTAATATAAAGTGTTATTACGGATATATACATAAAATAAAAGAACATGCTGTGCTCTCTAACATCACTTGCAAATCCACCTCTAACAGCACCATAAACAACGTTACAATTACAGTACATAGTATTCAGTAGTACTGTAAACGTACCCAGAGGAACAGTTAACGAGCGCTAATTTTTCAAACTGCCACCATAACGGTTCCGGCTAATTACTGATTTTTATCGTCGCATGGATGGCCTTCGGGGTGCAATTTCGTGCTGTGACGGTGATCGAACCGATGCCTGCTCTCGCGAAACTTTTGCAACCATTAGCTTATTATTTCTCGTTATTTCAATGATTTTCAAAAAATATAAAAAATCACAGAATTTTGTTCTCTCAAAATATGAAAGAGTGAACAATCGGAAATTTACTTCTTTCGATCAAAAAACCCACTCTAAGATCGACTGCACTCGATTTGAGTGAACTTGGTTTCTTTCACGTGAACATAATTTGATTTATTTTTTCGACAAAATTTTATTTTAAAAAATTTGAACAATTTTCTAGACAACATATCTCTACGTTGTCGATCTACGTGATTAAGCAGCACCTTTCCTTGCAAAAATACAATCGATCAATTTCAGTGTACAAAGCCAGCACACCGCAGAGAAAAAGATAAACAGAACCTAGAAAAAAAAACTGAAAACCGCGCAGTCATCGTCGATCGAGCCATTCGAAAAAAAAAATGAAACGAGGCGAGCGTGTGCGCGGAGCACACACGGATTTCGCGCGAAAAATCGGAGCACCGTTCATTGCCTTTAATCGGGGCGCACTCGATCGGCATAAAAAACGGGGAGCGCACCGGGGGGAAAAAATAAACACGCGGTGCGAGGGCCGCGCGCTTACATATTTTCACTTATTCATGCGTGTATCTGGGCGAGCGGACGCCGTCGCCTGTTTGTACACGCATCGCTCGGCTGTTTGTAATTTATATGGGTTTGCTATTAATTACCCACAGCCGCGGTCGGCCGGTAGGGGTACGCCGGTGCCGATCGGCGCACGCGCAACCGGCCACTCCCCGCGATGTGTTTACACTTTGAAATTTCGAATCGGACTGATGGATTTCAGCGGGAGCGTGATTTCGGCGATCAGCTTACTTTTCTCACTGTGAAAAAGGAAACTAAGTTTTTTTTTAATGCTATTGAACAATATCCAATAAAATAATTGAGTAATGTAATAGATAATTGCAGCTTAAATTTAATACTGTAAAAGGGTGTAAATGTAATCATTTGATACTTTTCATAAACCTATTTGTCTCCCTGTTGCTTTTCTCTGAAACACTCCGAAAACAAAGAATTCGAACACAAAAAAAATTCCCGTAACCTAAATTATTTTAGTGACATCTGATTATATAACATTCAATTTATTTTTTCAATGCTTGTATATAAAAGTAATGTAATGAAACAATGGAGCATTAGTAGCTTTCTCCGAATGGCTTATCAGCTAGATCTTTTGTTAGCTTGTATATGTTGTGCTCTATACACTGAGGGTAGTTACAAATACTAGTGCATAATATACGTATTTCCGAAAATTCAGTTTTTGCAAAATAATATTAGAAAACATCGGTATTCCCATTCGCAACTTACCCACCAATTTGTGCAAAATTGGCAATTCGTGCAAAAAATCTCGACTCCGAATCTCCTCTCCCCCTTCCGCGAGTGCAAATTCGATAATTCACCGAGGCATTTAAACTTGCATTAGGCTGATTAGGTTTTCGTGCAAATACCCCGAGCGTGTAACGCATCAGTCGTTTGTGTGCGGCGAAACGCGCGGGCTCGTTTGCCGAGCAACGTGACGGCCGGGCGGCGCGGCACAAGGCGGCGACGCACAGAGAGAGCGAGCGACGCGCGTGTTTGGCGAGCGCGCACTTACGTGTTTACACCGCGAAATAATTCAGCCGATCGCTCGGGTTTTCCTTGCCGGGGTGGCGCGCGCGCCCCGTCCGTAAACAGCCGCGCGGCTCAATCGCGGCGCTGCGCAAAGATCGCATTTTTCATCGGCGGAATTAGTTGGGGGGTACGGGGAGTCGTTTGTCCGGCGCCGACGCGTACTAATTAACGGTGTAACGCAAATGTTTGAGCGTCATCGGCGCCCCGGCGAATCCTCGCTGTTTTGCGATTTTCCGAAGGAGGGTGTAGACACACACGCATCTCGGTCAAATTTAATCAGGTGATATTGATAAGTGGATGTTTGCTCGTTGATTAATTTATTTAGGCTTGATTAGCACGCTGAATTATTAAATTGCCGATCGCGAGTAATGCTTTGAACAAATTTTAACCTGCGAGTGCTGAGGTAAACACACCTTGAGTGTATCTAGCTTTCAGTTTGGAGCGTTAATTTAATTCAATTTTTTGGATCCGCTGAATTGTATTACTTTGATCCCTTTACACATACATAGGATAGGTTCTATAAACAAGGTTATTTTAGTACAAAATTTGGTACTGATTATTGTTCACACTATTTGGAGGATTGAAAAAACTACAGCTTAAAGTGGCTTAGTTTTTTCTGAAAAAGAGTTGATTTTTCACCCCAATAACTTTACTTAAAATATTAAATGCATAAAAAAGTGACTACAGCCAAAATTTTGATATCTTCATATGCATCTTAATCTATTCCAAGTATTCACAGTCCCCGCGGAACAACCCGCACGCAAGAGAACAGCAGCAACTCGTCGCCTCGGCTAAAGAGCCAAGCGCTGTACTCGTAAAGCAAGCGTCACCCCGGAGCAACTTCCCTCCCCGCGCCGCACACAAATATCAATTGAGCAGCACCGCGAGATATCGGGCCTAACAGAAGCGGCGGCATCGGGTATGCGCGCGCGGATCTTCTTTCCCCGGCGCCGCGCTGTAATCGCGTTAGGCTCGCCCGCCCCGCGGCGTACGTGTCGCGAGCGAGGGGCGGGCGGGGGAGCGCCGCCCGGGGCTCCGCGAACTCCCCGGCGCTAAAAGTTCAACACAACTTCATAACATCGGCTCCGCGGCTCGAATTAGCGGCTCGCAGGGGGCTGCGCCGCTTGGCACGGGCCAAATTTGTTCTAGCGTGAGCTTACATGGGTTGCGCTAAGTACATAGGTGTCTGGCGGGCGGGGGGCGCGCGTGTGTGCAGCCAGCAGGCTGGAACAGCCAGCCGAGTTGCTTGAGTCGTAGACCCCCCCGGCCGCGATAAGAAGTTGCGCCGGGCGAGTTACCCAGCCTAGCTCGCGAAATTATCGAATACTGTGTAGCGCGCCGACGGCTCGTCTAACCTGCCTGGGCGAACCTCCTGGGCTTCCGCGCCCAAGTTCCTGGCCATTCGCCCGGGTGTCTAGACGGATTTCTAAGTTTTTTGAGAAAAATTAACTTATCTTGATATTTTTTATTGGAAGCAGAAACTTTGTTAAAAACTATAATTAATCTTTGATTTAAAAGGTAACATTTATCATCGTTTTAAATTAAAATTACACGTTTGTAAAAAGAAGTTATAGATAACTTATAGAAAAAAATTATTCTTTCACGTGTACTTGAAGTATTCATGTCAGAAGATACGTATACAGTTTTATAACAAAAGTAATCATTATTTTAAAAAGTCTACTGAATGATAATTAAATGCATAATTAATTAGAGCAAAAAAAAGAAACTTTTGAATCATTAAATAAAAAATCACGTCAATGAAAAAACTTTTCAGCTCACGGGTCAAAATATCCAAGCGGATAACTTCTCGTTCCTCGATAAATATTTAACTGACAGACTCGGCGAATACAGCGAAAATAAACGTTTTATTTATACGCTCTCGGAGACGTCTATAAAAGTAAAAAAAAAAAATAATTAAATTTACCCGGCCCGTGCTCGTTGTCATCCATTCCCAACGAATTTCGAGCGCGTAAAAATACGATAGCCCAGATTCCGTCAGGCCGCGTTCAAATAAAACGCGCCCAGTCGCGCTGTATTTCCGTATAAAAAAAAAATATTTTATTTCCAGCGTCGCCATATGTTCCAAAAAAAAATTCAGGAAAGTAACCAAATTCGATTATCGAAATTAACAGAATTTCCGAAATCAATTCAATCTCTAATTAACGTTGAAGTGGCGCGAGTCTTGGACGCTTGCGCTTTGTCGGCGTTCCGAGCGTTTTCTCATCCCGCCGGAAGGATGCATTGTTCGTACCGTTGCCTAAAATTGATTCTCGCAAAGGACCGAACTTAGGAACGAGGCCGGCTAATTTCCGGGCAAAACGAGGCGCGGAGAACAATGGGGAGCGCGCGCGCGCGACAAAGTGACAAAGAAGGGGAACGCGCATAAAAAAAAAAGAGGGAGAGAAACGCGAACGGGCGCATTAGCCGGGCCGAATCGCGGCACAAAAGAATCCGCGCCGGCACAAAAGATCCGAGCGAGGCCACTAAGGGAGTTAACGACATTAGCGCGTTATTAGATTTACCGCAAGCACCTAACCCCGCGGGCATTGCGCTGCGTACACAGAGAGGAGCGCCACCCCCGCAACCCGGCCGACCCTGAGCTCGGCTCTCCGAAGGTGTCTGCGATGCTTTCTGATTTCGCCGCCGCGGGGTGCGCTTCTTTTTATTCGCTCTTACTTTAAAGCTTGGGGCTTGGTGTGCGCGGCTGGGATTTGTGGGCTGTTAAGTGGCGAGACTATGATTCAAATTTTTTGGTTGGAGAGGTAGGATTTTCGGATTGATATTCCAGAGAGAGGAGCTTATAAATGAGGATCAAGCACTTTACAAATGAGAATTAAGTACTTTTTTCTGTCTAGTCTAGTAAAAGTAGTCATTCCGTTTGAATGTCGCATGAAATCTTGATTTTTCTACTTATTTTATAAGTTACAGCCTTATTCTTAAGTTTCATTTAAAAGAAAATTAAATCTTTTTACTGTGATAAATTTTAATATAAATAAATATTTCTGATGTCTGCAATTGTCACCGGAAGTCGTGGCCTTATCTCTGATTTTCTAGTGTATTTATTGTGGAAGAAAGATTGCCCAGGGACACTCTTGACAAATATTAATAAAAATCATGTAAAACTGATAAAAACGTAAAAAATTTATGCTAGAAAAATTATTTATCTACTTTAAAAGGATTTATTGAAAAAGCTCTTTTTTAATTATACCACTGAAAGCCGCATGAAATCTTGATTTTTCTACTTATTTTAGCATTCTATTGTTTTTCTCACTTCTCTCTTCACTTCCTCGGATGAATTTTTCTTTTAAATTTTACAATTTTACTTTAAACCATACATTGAATTGAAAAAAAAAACAGTGACTAGTTGCAAGATCACTTAAAATCAGGTGATCACTTTAGAACCAATTAAATATAAAATACATTTTATTCAAGGTTCTCGTGAAAAATAAAGTTACACAAAAATCATTAATCGTAAAACCATGCAAACTCGTAACGCACGTAATCGCGCGGGAGCATAAATCACGAGGGTGGGAAAGAGATCGGGCGGGAAAGTAATGGAGAGGTCACCGCGAGAGAAGAATAAAGCGGAGAGGCAAGGAAGCAAAGAGAGCAAAGAGCAAAAGCGGGAGCGTTTAGCGTCAGATAGTGGAAACGTACGAGGCGCGGCGCACCGAACATTAGAGCGAGTCGTGGGTTATCTTCAAGGGTCGGCCACTCAATAGCCTGTGCGCGCTTCGGAATTTCTCTCCGCTGCGAGCCCGGCACACCCACCTACCCACTGTCTCTCGCAATTTCTTCTCGGCTATTTTTTGCAGCCGCGATCTTTCAATTGAAAAAAATAAGACTAAAGTCAAATTTGATATATTAAATGTAATTTTTTAAATTTTAATACAATTTCAGAATTTTGTACTTTAGTTTATTAAAAATCGCTTTGTTGTTTAAAAAAATTATTAAATAAATCTGAAACCAACATTCATTAATCAAGTCTAATTTTTCCGTTCCCTTACACGACTAAGTCTCGCGTTGAAGCAAGCGTCCCTCGGATTGGGCACATTACTGTCGAATCCGCGGCCGATAAGCGAAATTTAGAACGGCGAGACTCTGAGTATTTTTGCCGCCTCCTCCTCGCCCGGAAGATACGCGAAAAATCCGCAGGCGTACGCCTCCCGGCTTTTACAATGCGCCGTTTTGTCGTCGAGATTTATACGGTCGGCCGGCCGACGGGAAACGAATGCCGTCCCAGTGCGAGCCCGGTCTTTTTTACCTCGGGCCCGGATTCCTCCTCGTTTGCCTTTTGTCGCAGGTACATCTTTTTTTAGAGGGTGGCAAGAGGGACAAAAGTCGCTGAAAAAAAGGATCACGAGATTTTAATCGCGTTTTGTAAATGTGATTTTAATAATCTAGCGTAAAAGAAAATATTGGCGCATGAAATCTTGACTTTTCTACTTATTTTAGAAAATGATACTCTTGTAGTTTGCTTAATTTTCTCTCCATTTCTAAATTAATTTTTTTTTAATTTTATATTTTTATAAGCTACAAAAACTTATCTTGGTATGTTAAGTTTTTCTACTCACTGCTAATCCGTTTGCATTGAGATACGAATGCCGCATGAAATCTTGATTTTTCTACTTACTTTAGCAAATTTCACTCTTATATTTCTCGCCTTTCTCTTAACTTTCCCAGAATAATTTTGTATTATGTAAACTCTAATACTAAACAATGACAAGAATTTTCATAATCTTTTTTACACTTTAGTCATTGCTGATTAATAATGTTCTCCTTGCTGATATATAAAAGGTGATGATTTCCCGACAGCTCAAAAGATCACGAAAAGTCATCGCGAGGCTCAGAGCAGCCGCGTAAGCGACGGCACAGAGGGAAGAGTCGCGATAAAGGCGAGAATCACTTGGGCCTCGGCTCCTTTATATTCGGCGCTGGCGTATATATACGTGCACAATGGTCCGGCGCCGGAATGCCTCTGGCTCTCTCTCTCTTTCTCCCTCCTCTCCCCGCGCACGTCTCATTTAAGGCTAACTGTCCACAACGGGGGTGCAAACTGCCCTTATCGGGCGGACGTTTATGCCCGCGCCTTATCTACCGGCCGACTCCTCCTCCCCTTGCTCACCCTAACAACTGTTGTGTGCACGCGGAAACGCCGCGACCGTACGTTCGACCGCACAATGCCGCCGGGCGAGAATGACGGTTCGCCGTGAGAATTCACGCAGTTCCTTTGCTTTCTTTTTTCTCGAGTTTTGAACAGATGTAAATAAGAGTAGCTTTTTTTGTCTGTCAGGTGAGCGTGTATGACATAATTTAATTTTCGCTTGTTGCTACATGCGATTAGCTGAGATAAGGAGTAATTTTTTAAAATTTCATATTCAGATCTGGTTTTATAAAATGTATAGTGCTTCAGTGAAGAGGTAAATGAGGCAATACATTTTCTAATTATCGAATTGCAAAAAAATTATCATGCTCTTTTTAACAATAAGACATTCTAATTTGTTTTTAAAAGTCATCGAATTCTGATATTCCTATTGAGCATGTCCTACACTAGTAAAAGCATCAATTATTCAATTAATTTTGTAGTCATTTATTTATTTTCATTATTTTTTTATGCTTAATATAATAATATTTAGAAATAAATCTTTACGCTACTACTTCAAGGAAGCTAGAATTGCATCACCGATATCGAAAAAAATGGATTATCCCATCCCGAAAACAATCGAGGCGGGCGCCTTTGTTTTCACCGCGACATCCTCATCCCCCGGAACTACTATTTGCCCCGCACGCGGGCGTTCGAAACTGCCTGGAGATAAGACTTTCTTTCTTCGGGAGTCGCGGACATATAACCGTAAGCAAACTGCAGGAGCCGATTGCCCGAGACGTAAATCGTTATCGGCTACGCTCGCTTACAAGGCGGCGTACTTTATCGCCGTCGCATTCCTTATAGAATTCGCATGCGGTTTCCGATCGCAGATTACGCGAATTTAGGATCATCTTTATTGGATACTTTAAGCCATTCATTTTTTATCGTTTCACTATTTTTGTTATCTCATTATAAGTTTATGTCTGCTAAAGTATGTCGCTTTTCTTAAACGCTGACGTCATTTTTGAAATATTTAAAACGTATTAAAAAATCAGGCGCTGCTTTTAAATCAGGAATCGTCTCTCTCTTCTTCAGCACAATTCCGAGCTATTTACAGTGTCACATAATTCAACCCGAGTGAATCACAAATCACGTGTAAACTACTTCGCGAAGAAAAAGTTCATCAATGGATGTGAAAAAAAATTTACTTAAAGCTCTTTAACGGAGCAGTAAAAAAAACGGCACGAAACAAAAATAGCCATAATTCAATCAGGCGGAATTATACGCCACGGTTTCATGGAGTCTGCTCCTCATAAAAAGTCGAGGGAGTCTTCCTTCGCGGAAGCAGGGGGTGGGGGGTAAGTGGGGGGACGTCGCGGTGAAAACAAAGACGTTACTCGGCCCTATCTCGCCGAGGTTGTAAAATAACCGATGAACGAGAGGACGACGCGGGCCGGGGGAGAGGGAGCATCGAGAGGGCGGTAATAAATGAGATAAGCTCCGGATAGATTCGCTCGGCTTCGGAGCATTATCGTTGTGTTTTACCCCCCGACGTTCTCGATAATTTTTTTTGTTGTTGCTTCTTTTTCTTTATTTTTTGCTTTTAAAAGGGCGACGCGCTTGGCTTTGATGTTTCATTAATTTACGCAGGCGCGCGTCTCCTATTTTTTGGCGAGCTGTAACGAGTCTCTCTCTCTCTCTATCTTTTTTTCTTCAGTTCGTTTTTTTAGATTTTAATAGCGGCGTTGTTCATTATTTTTTCGATAACTCGGAATAGACAATGTGATTTTTCTTTCAAAAGGGCTCTTGTTGGTTTGGATACCACACTCGTTATTGTTTTGAGATTTAACGATTACTTTTAAACACGCGTGCGCTTAAATGTTCTTGTTGTAACTTTTTTAAAAATGTAAACGAGTGCCGGTGTTTTTTCATCAGCAGGAAAATACTTTTTCTTTAGAAAATTCAGGAACATTTTCTTTCTATAACAATCAACAAATTTTATTTTCTATCCTTTTCACTGTAAACAATGGCATTCAAAAATAATTTTCATTCGAATAAATAAGCAATTAAGTTTTAATAATTTTACTCAAATATCAAAGAAACAACGTTTTACAGCACATTTAAATATACAACTATAGAATTTCTTTGAAACTCGTAATTTTTCCTCGCAGAAAATTATCGTTCGGGCTAGTGTTCAATGGGCAACCGCGAGCGAAAAAAAAAGGTGGCCGGTGAAGGGTAGCGTAGGTGGACCGTGAGCCGGTGGAGAGCCACAATCGACAGTCGAACTAATTGGAAGTCTTAATAGCACTCGAGATAATAACTCGGTGTGCGCTTGGCGCGCGTGCATCATATCGAGCGGAATTCGCCCCCTTCACCGGCTGCACCGGCGCAGGCCTACCGCTCGGCGATGAGCGAATCAACAAACGGAACTGATTCGATTTCGTTCGTTAATTCCGAGTGACTTGCGGCCCTCCGCCCTTATGCCCTTGCCTCTCGTATTCATATTCCTCTGTATTTCTTTTGGTTTATTCTTTCGGATCAGAAGTTTGTATACAGTTGTTTACTTCAATGTGATGTAGTCTTTACTTGAAATTGCGAGATGCAAGAAATATATGTTTGCTGTAAGTGAAGGAAAGGTAGATTCGATTGAAAGTCTAGTGATGTCTGGAGAAGTAAAAGGTCGACCGGTTACAAAGTGTCCTTTCTTGATATCCATTCCCGGAAGACATTTCATGTTTTGTTCGTTTCAAATTGATATACGAACCTTTTGCGCATGAATAAATCCATCGTATATTTTCTGATCATAAATTTAAACTGCGTTACTCTGAAAACTACACGATTTACATTATTATCTGCGTGAATGAATTACTGCAATTAAATAAAATAAAAAAATAAAAACCTTATTAGTATCAACCAGTGGGTATACAAGATTAAACCGAGACCCATAGATCGAGTTCATCCTGACCCTGTCAAAGCAATATCCGTCTCGTCCCGCAGCTCAGCATGGCTTCTTTGATGCCAGTATATTACATTTTTACAAGCGATTACGCGGCAAATCGAAGACGGCGACGTCTGAATTTGCTCGCAAAGGCAGACGGCGGATATCCAGCCGAGGTACGGTCCGCTCCTAAAATTACGTTTCGGCGGATTATGGAATTGTTTCGCAAAATCGATTAGGCAAGGAGGGGAGGGGACGCTCGAGCGCGATTTTACGCGACGACGCTTCGGGCGGAGACAGAGAGAGAAAAGTTCGCCGGTCGGCAGAGCGAATCCAAAAGACGTTAAAAAGCGATCCCTTCGGGGGGTAATGGTGGCATAATCGGACTTGGCGAACTTTGAGGATCTCCGGACTCTTTCTCTCTTCTTCTTCTCATTCACGGCTGCTCCGTTTCGCGGCGAATTATTGCGGATTGACTTCGTTGTATATGTAATTAGGGGGAAGTTTTTCCTCGTGCCTAATACTTTTATTAACTTTGCTCGCTTTGACTTTCAGGCCTGTGTAAGTAAGAGACAATTAATATTAATATCAAAAGTATCTTAATTTATTCGCAAGAGCAAGTTATAAAATTGAATTTGTTTTACTGTAGATGTTATAATTCAACTAAATCGTAAAAGAGAGAAGCTTGCAGATTGTATCTTTTCGGAAAAATTGTAATGTCCGTTTATTATCAGATTTGCTATTAATATTTTCGACGTACACCAGATTTAAATTAAAAGAAATTTGTAAGCATGGATTATTATCTTAGATTAGATTTTTTAAAACTTAAAGATAAACTGACTTAACTATAACATCGGTACATAAAACGCTGCTGCAATCCGATCGAATCTCGCAATTAGCCTTAGAAAAAAAAGAAGAATGTGCGTCGGATGTTTGAAAAATCGCGCAGTTTCGCAACTCGTTATTTGCCACTCGGACGGGCGGCTTAGTGACGCTTAATAACCCAGGCACTCGCTTTCTCTCTCGTATGAGCGATAGCCGCGCGGCATTTGCGTTAATTAAATTTTCCCGGGAGGCTGCGCTGACCTCCACTCTTTCAGAAGCGCCGAGATTTCTGAGGAATATATGCGCATCGAGGAGTCATCAATCACTAGCGAACCCCACGAGTCGATCGCCTGACTCGTTGATAAACGGATTACAGTTCGATGATTAAAAATGATTCTGAAGTGTTATAAAAATACTAGAATGCGTATTTTTCACTAGGAGTTATGTAAAGAATTATTTTTCATTTTAATTTTAGTGAAATTGATTACAATAATTGTAAGAATAAATCCTTTACATGACTTTTATCGATCGACTTGTGGGGTATTTTTTATTCATTTGAAGCAATTGTATCTGCAGTAGACTAACCATCCAGGTCTTAACGTGGCCTATATATAAAATGAAGACAGCCTACCCATTATCGGGATAGACCTCGTCAAGTCCACCTGGCAGTGAATTTAGACAAACCCATTCTAATACAAAATCCCAACTTTTCAATTACTCTGATATACCATCTTAAAATTCAAGTGCTCGAGTTATTCAGCGACACAACGATATATATAAGGTCCACTCTACCAGAACATTTAAAGTGACGTTAAAAAAACTACTTATTCACCTACTGACGGCAAAATGATTATTAAATAGATAAATAAATTGCAGTCAATAGCGATTCCTTACTCATCTCATAATTACAATTTTTGGTAATGACTTTTAAAAAAATAATTAAAATCATAATTGCTGATTACGAACTCTGCAAAAAAAAATTAATCATAAACTAGTCAGAATAAGCGTATTCTGGCCAATTTACGGGTATCGTTTTTACAGGAAAAATAAAAATTAAATTTACATTGATCGAAAGGTGATTGCAAAGTCACTTACTATACAAAATGAGTTAGCGATTGCACGTAATGAGCAACTCCACGATCAATTCGCAGCGAGCCGCAAAATTGAATCTTGCAAAACTGCGGCGACCGGCGCAGATGAAACGGCAGAATCCCGTTATCCCTAATATTTAATAACCGGGCGAGCGGCGCGACTAACTAAGCGCGACGCGTCCGCGACTGCATCACATTGGGGCTGGCACGCGAATCGGGCTCGCTCCCCGCTAAATCAATAGCCCCCCACCGGCGTCGACGGCTAACCTTTGTACATTTGATCCGGACAAATTGCGATGGCGGCACTGCACACGCCGGTAATCGAATCACGGGACGCCGAGTATTTCGCCCGCAAATCGGCCATAATGGCCGAATATTCCGGCGGGTAATGAAACGGAAGCTGGAAAAAAAAATAGCGCGCCGCGCTTCAAGGGAGTCGAGGGCCCGGCGCTCTCGTTTAATTTAATTAATTTGACTGTTGCGAGAGCCGCCGCGCTCAGCTTTCGCCCGGGTATTCGCCGCCGTTCGATCCTTCGGCGGCGATTTTTCCGCGCCGAAATTGGCGTAGAATAAATTCTACCGTTTTACGGAAATTTAAAGTATAATTACTTGTATCTCGTTACTCGGGGGTTTTCGGGGTCGCTAAATACG
>UXGC01001129.1:0-34002 GCA_900480045.1 Eurytoma adleriae
GAACTGAAAAATCAGTGAAATTTCACTAATTTTCAGTGAATTTCAGTAAATTTCACTGAATGAGATTTAGAGAGTACCTCGCCAAAAAACTGCCTAAATTCCTCACCGAACCAAAAAATCGCTCGCGCTAAAATCTCCCCGAAAAATTCGAAAAAAAGACGTTCACAAAAGCGTGCACGAATACGATATCCGTGCGAGGCGTTTATCGGTCGGCCGCGTGCACTTGACCGCGGCACAAAGAAGAGGCCGGGGTTAAAAAATCCGCGGCGGGCGCGTCCGCGGGGTGACTGAACGAGCGCAGCCAATGACCGATAGGTCCCTCGCGGCCGCTCGGCCAATTGTCGCCTCCTCGCGTTTATTTTCGGCCGCGCGCGCGGGGACTTCTTTTCCCCACCGCGCCGGGACAGCCGCTAATCGCTTTTTTCGACGAGTCGCCGCGGCGCTGGAGAAAAAAAATGTTCCACGGTATGCCGATGCTCCCCGATTAGGCCGGTGTGCGTGCACCCGGTGTATACACGTCGGCGCTTGGTCAACGGCCCGGGAGATTAAACAGCGTTTCGTTTTTCTTTTAACAAGAGAACGAGGAGGAAATGTGAAGGAAGGCATCGGATTACATTTTTTAATTTTGTTTTATGACTTTGTTGGATTGATATTGGGTTGATTGGCTTGAAATAAAAGATTGGGCTTTGATTGGATGTATGTACAATTCATTTGAATTGATTACATATTTAGTGTAAGATTACGTACTGAGGTTTGAGTTTTTCTCTTTTTATGCGTTTTATTTTTCGCTAAATTTTTAGAAACAACTAATAATTGTATTTTTTAATTTTTAGTTATATATCTATCTGTCTAATATTTTAATAATTAATAGTAGATATAAAATTGATTTGGCGTCTTATTTTTCCTAAGAATCTTAAAAATGCACGTGGTAAATGTGAAATATAGAAAAAAGAACAATGTCATTTGTTAATGATTCAATGCTATAATTAACTTTTAAGGTTGAAATGTTGAAATGATAGACAAACGAATATAATTTATGTATCAACAGAATTTTTTTTAATTACTTATATACATTCCATTTTAAATTTCAAATTTGCCGCGCATATCTTTTAAGATTTTTAGCACAAATCTAAGTGTATCCTAATACTACTTTTTTGACAAAAAGATTCACTACTATTTCGATTTCGAGAGATTCTATTTTTAGAGAACGAAATTTGAAAATTGTTTTCTCATCTTTTACACTGAATAATAAATTATTCGTATCAACTAAACATTTCTTTAAGGGATGCCAATTAAATAATTTCTTTAATTAAATAATTTATTAGTATCAGAAAGATATTTAATTGATTTAAATAAATGATTTATTTGGCAATGGCCTGGGTAAAGAAAATATTTAGTTACAATTAAAATAAGAACTAAGTTTTATTTTCAGTGAAATTAAAAAAATGACAAAGCCACAACGAAACGCAGTACAAATGACTATACAGTATCTCAAAAATTACAATCGCTTCTTAAACTTCTTCGACTATAATAGTTTCTCCAAGATTAAACATTCATTTATCAGAGATAAAAAAGCTATTTCGAGCCTTGAAAAGTAGGTAAACACGCGCGAAGACATTTTCCCCAACCACGAGCGCGCCGATTCTCTTTATCCGCGTCGTCGCGCGGCGATATTTATTTCTGTATCTCTGCGACCGCGAGGGCCACCTACGCGCACGCGACTCTCCTTCTTTTCCCCCCGGGCGGGCGCGTTGACTTCGCTCGCTTTTTCGGAGGTGAACCGAGAGCCTTTGTTTGGCAGCCTTCGCCATCGATCGCCCCGCCGGCCAAGATCTTTGCGCGCGTGTACACATCGCCGAAATAAGGAAAAGCCCCTTTGTGTTCCCCCGGAGTTTAGACGCCCGCAGACAAGCGGCCGCGAACAAAGTAGCCGTCCAGAGGGCAATTTGCATTTCGGACGCGAACGAGCTGTACCGTTCAGGGGTGTACTTGCGAAATTCCGCTGGATCTACCTGCCTATGAACGTACATATATATGTACATATACAAATACACGTATATATATATATATATACATATACATACATATACACGTATATACGGGTGAATATACCTGCGGCGGTGTCGATAATTTACGGGGGTAGGAAAAGCCGAGCAGTTCGGAGACGGGTAATGCGACTCTCGGGGGGAAGCCAGCTCCCGGGCCGGGGGTATGGGTGGGAGGGGCCCGGCCGATTGGCAGCTACCTGCCGCCCGATGTATTGTGGGACCTGTTGGTGCTACGGACGATCCTCAGGGCCCGACGTCTGTTTACTATTACACGCACCATGATCCCGGCTGCTAGGCAGATTAAATTGCAGCGGTGCGGTTCCCAGCTTTCGCACTCGGGGCAGTTCGGGTGAAGAAGTTACACGTGCGACCCTCTAATGCGAAGGATCGAGTAAACTTTTATTGCCCGTCGTTTAAGACAATTTGAGGCTTGCAAAGGTTATTGGGAAGTATTAGGCGCTTTTAATAGCTTCGGTATTTGTATGGATTGTTGTAAGGGTATACGAAAAGGATGGTTCAGTAAATATTACCCTAACAGTAGCTGTAAAAATTACCGACCGAGTTGTCCCGGTTCTTTTGACTAGATTTTAGAAATTTTACTAATTGCCTTGTAAAAATTCCTAACCTTTTGTAAAAATTGCTAACCCCCTTGTAAAAATTGCTAACCCCCTTGTAAAAATTTCTAGGTACTTAGTAAAAATTGCCACGTGTATAGTAAACAAGATTACCCTAAAAGTTTAGTAATTTTTGCTCACCTATTCTCGCCGTGTAGATTAACTGTTGACGGTAGACCTGCCTCCAGCAGCAGTAAAATTACGCTGAAAGTAGATAATAACCTTTTAATAACAAGATGTAATATAGAGGACTATTTTAGTTTTTAGCAATTATTCATAATAAAATAGCATAAAATTTATTTTTGTTATGAAGTAGTACATTGAAACGTGTATGCAGAACTTGCTCTGGTAGAAAATTAACCATAAATTGACCAAATACGGTTAATTTATTTCTAAATTAACTAGTTCTGGTCAACTTGTGGTTTATTTTCTTCCTCCAGGGTGATCATTTAATCTATGTGACGGCTTTTTAAGTCACACAAGTTGAATACCAGTTTCGAATAGTATTTTATAGCTAGAGGCCAAAAATTTGCATTAATGTAGTTGTCTATATTTGAGGGTAGAGTGCTATAAACATATTAAGTTTTTTTAGGGCGTAAAATAGCGTTTTACTCCCTCGACCTCTTAAATACGACGATCAATACTGGGAGGAAGAAACTTGCATTCACATTTTTATTTCGATGCAAAAAACGCTTGTGTCGTTAAAAAATTCATCATAATTTACACCGTTTACATTAAACATTTTCTCAGCATAAATATTAATTGAGTAAAACTTTTAATGAAACACGTGTAATCACTATTGCATTGAACCGTCTTACGCAACTTTGAGCAATTAATACACATTTGGATTACACTGTTTTGCGATTAAGCTGCGTAAAATTAATCTTTTCGGAGAAAAAATTGCACACAGTTTATCGCCTCGAAATAATGTTCGAAAATTAGTAGCCGATTTACCGCTTGTGGACTTAACGGCGGAGTCCGGGAAACGCTGAAAATTAAACGTCAATAAGCGCGCACGATAAACAGTTTCAAAATAAGTCTTTTTTTCCCCGAGCGTTTTTTACGCCGCCGGAACGAGAATCGAAACGTTAATTATCGAACGAAAAAGAACCGACCCCCGGTCGCCAAAAGGCACTCCGGAAATACCACGTTCGAGGAAACGGTAGGGCCACTTCGCGAGAAGCTCCTTAAAGTTTAAACTTCGCACTGAAATAAACACCTGTTTTTTACTTATTCACCGGCTGCCAGAAGACTCTTCCGAGAACACTTCCTCCTCGCTTTATATGCAGATGCTACCGCGAACTGCCGTTCTCAAAATCGCAGCGTTTCTCGCGCGAGAGCGCACTTATCGAAATCGCGCTGCCTGCACTTAACCGTAATTAATTAAAAAATTTAAAAAATTAAAAAAAGAATTTAAAAAAAAGGTATACGTAATGGAATAGTCACGCGGTGCGGAGTTCCGCGAACGGCTCATCTCGAGAGCAAAATTGAATCCTTGGACAGCTGGCGGCGTTACGGCGAAATTACGCGAGCGATAACGAGCCGCGCGGCCGATGCATGCAAATGCGATGCCGGTGCACCTTTTTTTTTCTCGGAAAAAAAAGAATACTGCGCCGGAAAATCCGACAAGGCCGACCGGAAAACTTTTTCCTTTCGTCGCGGTTATCGGTTTCTTCGCTCGCTTTTGTGCTCTCTTTCGCGTGTAATAATTAATCAGTTTTTTTTTCTCGGAAATGATCTGGTCGCCAGCTTTGCTCGCGCGATGTACGCGACGCATTACGGAGAGCAAATATTTTTAATCTTCGCGTGCGAGTGAATTTAGTAAGAGGAGAGTTTTTTTGGTACTCAATTATTTAAAATTTGGAACGACTTGTAACGTGGAGAGGAATAATGCATGAAAAATAGCTGTAGTGTTTAGTAAAACTTTTGAGGGCAAAGTTAAAAAATCAAAAAATTTAGTAATAGTGACTAAGCAGATTCGGTATAAATTTAGTAAAATTTAATATAAATATTTTTAAATTTAATTAAATTTAATTAGTCATTATACTGATATTGTTTATTTTTACGAACGACTGTGTTCTCGTTTTAGCAGAGACTGTAATAATTTTTTATGCGACATTTTTCTCCGAGTAGTTTTTAAAAAGCTTCTGCAGGTGCGCAATTAGTCAAAGCAGTGTACGCGTCAGCTTGTATTGTGCTTGACTACCGTAGCGTTTTTTTATATATCTCTTTTCTTTTGCTTTAATTTTATTAATTATTCAACTTTAGATAGTAGGCTACATTTATAAATCTGAAATTTTCATAAAATTCTCAGTGTTAGATGTATTACCGGTAAATCGTCCTTAACTTATTTTTTAAAGATAAAATTTAAAAGGATAATAATAATGTATATTTTTAATGTCAGTTTAGTCTTCGGTATGTTTTTTATTCAAGCGTCTGGTGATATTGTTTACCAGCGAATGATAAAGCTACGCTGGGGGAAGGTCGCGACCATAACATAACAGAGCGCAAAATGAAAAAAGTGCGCCGCGCGTATACGCTTCTGCCTTGTAAAACGAAGACGAGCCCGTTAAAAGCCGAGATAACGAGTAGAGCCCAAGAGTCGTATTTTCTCCCCACCTCCTCCTCGGGTTTAAACGTGTGAATCCCCCGGTTTCCTCGGAATCTCCGCCCTTTCGCAAGAATCACGAAATTTGAATCTTCCCACCGTTTCTCGCACTCCTCTTCATTACAGTTATATATATTTTTTTCTTTTTTTTGTCTAAATTAAAACATTTTTACGCAAAAAGGAGACGATGTAAGGCAGCAGCACCGGCAGTCTGGCTTATCGCTGCAGACCTCGTGGTGTTCCTTTCGAGTGTCGCGATGCTGCGACGTGTAGTCGCGTTTCCACTTGAGTTACCGAGCCGGCGCCGAAATAAGAAACGAAACTCCGGTAAATTAAAATTAAAATTTACGATCTAACGAAATTTTCGGGTTTTCTGTTCTTACAACGTGCACATACATATAGATATGTATACGAGAGTAAATTTGTTCCTTTCACTTATAAAGTTTTATGTTTTATTTCGTTACTTTTCATAAAAAAACTTGGACTTTTTTTCGCTTATAAAACGTTTTTCCTCATCAGTTTCAAGGAGCAATATTTTAATTCTGATTGATATACGAGTATAGAGTATTTAAGTATTAAGCTCTGCGCAAGCAGTAAACTAGAAAATTAAATATTGCATAAAGAAAGATTCGACGAAAATAATTTCAGATTTAATTTACTGCCATTAATCAGTGGAGCGCGTTTAATAGAAACAATTTTTTTCTTTTCATTTTTTTCGCATTACAACACTATGCACAATTAAAAATGCGTTAAATTTTAAACACAATTTTTTTTATTTATAATTGATAGAACATAAAATGGACATCATTTTTGAGTAATTATTCATATTATTAAATTTTTAAGTAATTTCAACGTACGTTCAACACAATTTTTGTGTAATTTTTTAATAAAAAAGTTTATCTACATATATTTACCATTATAATTCAACTTTAAAATCAATCCAGATCGATTAGCCCTCTCTCATGGATGAATCCATTTTTCTTCATATTTTTCGCCCATTTAACAATCACTTTAGCGAAAAACACCCGAAAACTCAATAGCAAAAGAAACTATTTCCATAAAAACCTGTCGATTTCCAGGGAACGACTGTACCAGCGACTCAAGCTCGATCGCGAGCTCGCTCGTATAAATCAATCGCCCCCTTTCACGTCGCGTGTACCATATCCCCGGTGCCGCGATAACGCAGCTGAGCGTCGTCCCCCCCGCGCGCGCGCGCGCACGTGCGTCCGAGTGTGTCGGAATTCTTTCGCGATACGGCCGCGTACATCCGGCACGGAGTCGCCGTCGCTCGAACGAAAATCTTTTCCCGGGGGCCGGAATTCGATGCCGTAATTGCGATTATTAATTGGCCCCGGGGGGACCTTTACCTCTCCTCGTTACGCGGTTCGGCTCTCATTATACTAATCGTGCCGCATAATGCGCCCATTACGGAGGTTAAGTAAGTCAATGCTTTTTGAAAGCGATCGCCGCTCCGCAATTAGATTTACTGTGTTTTACATAAGGTTCACTATTTTTCTTTTTTTCGGTTGTTTAGGTAATAATCAGATGCTTCGCTGCAGTCTATAGGTTGCGCTTTGCATTCGTATTATACGCAGGAAAAGTATAAATATACAGTCAAATCGTTCGTATTTAAATTTGAAAGCATACAACTTCCTAAGTGGTCGTGTATTCAGAGCGGGCGAATTCCAAACGTATCTTATCTCGCCTCCCGCGATATACACAATGAACGCGACGCGCGTAAAATGCAACATGTACAAATGTGTCTAATTTCAAATTTTTCTTTATGTTACAGGTGAGTTCAAGTGAACAGTCCCGTAAATTACCGTAAGTCAACATCCACTACTCCATCAGCTGTAGACTTACTCTTATGCCTTTGTACCAAACAATCAGGGGGCGAACCGCGTGGATCGCACCTTATCGGCGCGGGGCCACGTGTTCGTCCGGCGGCAAAAGAGGGGAAAAAAAATGCGGAGGAGCTGCTTGCCCGTCGAAAAGGAAACGGGCGCGCGCGCGCGAGTTGGATAACACCACCGTTACGCGGCGCGGAGAGACCCGTTATCGAGCGACCTGGAAAGAGCGAGTCTCCTCCTCCTCCTTTTCGTAGCGAGCCGCCCGATTTTTTTTGCGTCGGGGCATTCCTTTTTTCGAATCTTAGTTTTCACTTTTCTCGCGGGGAACGGATGGTTTTTCGCTTCGTTTTTTGCAGGTATTTTATGTTGACTTTCTACTGTAGTAACTAGGAGAGTATCGGAATTGTGGATCATGGATTTTATTGAAACTGAAGGATATGATTTCTTAAGTGTAAAAATGAAGGAAGCCTCAATTTTATTTTTATTATAATAACATTAAATTATCGCTTCATCTCCATAATTTATTTATGGTTAATTCATACTTGCTTTTTTTACAATTTTACTAAATGATATGAAAAATTGAAAAAATTATCGATGATTAAAGATGAAGATTAAGATAAAGAATACATTTAAATATCTTTACGAATTCTAATACATTTTCGATCGTCATTTTTAATTATACATCGGTAATTTTGTACTAACTAAATTATAGATTTTCTTTTTACATTTTATATACCATTTAGCGGAATTGTTTAAAAAACCAAATATATGTTTCAAAGATAAATAAATTATGAAGATTTGAAACATCATTTTTAATCGCATAAGTGAATGAATTAAGATAAGAAAATAAAAATTTTCATAGTATTTACTTTTACGGAATGAAGTTTGGTATACTATTGTTTATACAAAAAGAATTTTTCATGTTAAATTTGAGCGCATTTCATTCAGCGCGGTCATTATAGTTACGACATAAATAGCGAATGATATCCACGTTTTTCAAAAAGCGGTATACGCATTCGATCTTTATCCTACATTCTCTGTCAAAATTTCCACAATTTCAATACTGGAGTCAAACAAATCTTGGTTGCAACATTTTAATTTATTCTAAAATGCTTCCTGAAAAAAAATTGTCATAAAAATCGACTTTTTCCTCAAATTTCATCGGAACCTTGCCTTAACATATTACTGTACATGCTGGGTCAAAAACTATTGATCAATAGTAACCAAATGTTTGACGTCCTTCATTTTTATTCTTGCAAAAAGACATATCTTACATAGTGTCGATAAAATCCTTGATCCTGAGTTCTGGTGCTCCCCCCAGTAAGTATAGCAATCACCAACGCGAGCCGCTTTTTTTCTTACACTTTTTCAACGTCGCGCTAACGGGACCCGTGGAGCAGTCCAAGTTGATTATCGTTACGAAAATTGATTTATTCGTCGGTCAATTTGCCCGCGGTGTACATTATTCGGTAAAACGAGCGGATTGCCGTATACACGCCGCTCTAAAAAAAGGTGCTCCGCGGATATTTTTAGATCGCGACTGATAGTGGACGCAGGTTCAGGTGTAAAAATAAACTGGTTATTTCAGCGGCGGGCAGGAGGATATTTCTCTCTCTCTCGAAAAAAAAGGGGCAGTCTCTCTCGAAGTCTATTTTTACGAGAAATTCGTTCCGTAAAGCACCGCGGCGCACTTGGCATTACCTTCGATTTTTCGACCTTTTTCACAGACGACCTGCTCTTTCCAATTACCTTTCGCTTTTTACGCGACGGCGAGCCGCTTGCGAAGGACGTCCGCGCGTTTTTTTTTTTTATACGCTCGAACGGATGATTTTAAAGCTCGCGTCGCTTAATTACGGTCGCTTACGTAAAAAAAAAATAAAAACGCCGAGCGGATTAATTGCGCTTTTTTCTATATGACGATTGCGCAATCGACGGAGGCGCCGGGGCCGATAAGGAGTGGGATACTTGCTCCTGGAACAATGCGACGAGCTTCCTCGATGGAGGCGCGCCGCGTTGCCGGCTACCCTACGCGCGCTCTGTAATAAGGTGGCCGCGGGAAATTCCCGATTCGAGCGCCTTTGAATTACACCGGGGATTCCCCTCGACGACACCGCGACCTCTCCTAGTGCAAACTTCTAAATATACCTTCTTTTGCGAAGTTATTCTTGTCCCGATGATTTTCATATAATTTATATAACTTGATAAGCGACAATTATTGCGTGTACAAACTATTTTTAGATCTATATTATAGTCTTACTACTGAAAAATTATAATTAAAGAAGTCTATATTTAGTATCAATTCCTTTCACTGAGAAAAAATTATAGTAAAATCTGATATTTTGATAAAAATTACCATACATAGTAGTAAAATTTATAATAGTGTCTATAGACATAATTTATTAAAACTATAGGAAATTTTACAATACTGTATAGTAATTTTTTCATAGTGTGGCAAACTTCGTTGTACTCGTTTGTATCAGATTTGTTGTTAATGAGATTAAAAAAGAATACTAAAGTAAATCTTTCAATTTTACAAGAAGTATTTTTAATTTATATTCTCAAATCATTTTTAATGTTAATAAAGAAAGGTATTTTAACCAATTATTTAATGTAAGCATAAGTTCAGGATAATTGAAACATTTTAAATTTAATAAGTAATTTTGTCATAATTCAACCGAATATTTGTTAATTAACTAATCAAATTACTTCGTTAAATAAAACACAAATTTTTTAAAACTAAAATTTAAAGTTTAAGACGCAAATTTAGTTACACTCAATCGACCAGAAATCAGTTACAATTTTATATTTCTAAATAAACAAATAATAAGTAAAGAGTTGCTTTTGACGCGCGGCATAGGAATAGAGAGTGGCTCAAAAGTAAACACTCGACGCTCGCAGCTCTGTCAATATTTAGCGGCAATTTATGCCTGCACCGCAGCTCGGAATTGAAATTTCGCACAGTTCATTAACCAGCGAAGCAGATACGACACATTAGAGGCTTTGACCCTGAAATCTCGAGGAAAATCGAGCTGGCGCGAGCAAAGCAAAGCAAAAAAGAAGAAGGAAGGCTATCCACGTATCCTCGTGTTCGAGGAAATTCCGAGCACATTTAGATGGGTATCGCTTTTTTTTTATTACACACTATAATATCGACAGTAGTGATGGATTACACTCGGCCACAATGTAAAGCGATACACGCCGTGGATTTATCATCCACCGGGCCTAGGATATATATGTGTATGAAAAATTTCATATATACATTCATACCTTTGTTGACGCAATTCCAAATTTATGCAATTAAAAATCCTTCCGTCTAAAACTGAATTAGTAAAACTCCTTAAAAATTTAGTGATTCGTGCCCTATACTAAATGTAATTCTTTTAGTGTATTCCACTCATTTTTACTATTTTTCATTATTTATTCAGACAGTTCCTTTCAACGTGTAAAAAAAAAATTCATTTTGAAAAAAAAAATTATATTACACTGCCCGTAATAAGTACGAGGAAGCTAAGCGCGATATCGTCCGCTACGCGGAGAAAGAGGGCAGTATCGCGCCGGCGCGGCTTCGGCTCGCTCGCTCGTTTTCCGTATCATCCTTTACGTAATGCGATAATGCCGATTGCGCAATGAACTGCGCGGCGACAACGACTCCTCGCCATTTTCTCCGAAGGCTTTTCCGAGCGGCGGCCGTCGTCGCCGACCTTCAACTTGCGTGAGTTTCCACGCGGCCCATTGCGCGCCGCATGGCGATCGTCGCGCGACTACATGTGTATAGTTGGAAAATAAGGATTTTAGACGGGACGTTTTACAGCGAGCGAGGCGTTCCGCGGTGAAACGCGAACTTTCGATGCGATCTGCTGCGCAGTTTTGTTGTAGAATGAATGTAACGGAATGAATGTAATGATTGATCAATTTATTTAGTTCTTTTTTAATTTTAAATTTAGTAGACATAAATCCTTATTACGGAAATAGATAAATCTAGAATTAATAATAAAGTGTTTAAGAAGATATAGTTAAAATATATATTAACAATTTAATTTAAAAAAAAAGTATAATTTTATGATTATTGAATTAATTCTTTTAAAAGCATTCTATGATTATGTAATCCGGAATAGGATTTTCTGACTCGCGGTAGTTTCGTTGATTTTGTAATGCTACATAACATAATCTCCCCGTGCCCTTTTAATAGAATTTAAAAAATGTATATATACATATTAAATTTTTTTAATTTTGGCGCCATTCAAGAGGATTATTCCAATCAAATGACTTGTTTAAATTGCTCGATCACCAGATCGCAACTTCCTAACATCGTTTTTTTAAAGAGAGGATTCAAGTGGATTACCAATCAAATTGCTTCTTTAAATGCCTCACCAAGTATAACTACCATCGTTTCTTTTAAAGAGGAATTACGTACAGTCTTAAACGTCAATTATTTTCAGTGTTTTTATTAAATAAACGCTACGATGATTTTAATAATTATCATTAATTATTTTTATTATACAAAACATTTCCAAATCTGCTAAAGTATTAAAGTTTGTAATTTTTAAAGGCTATTCTAAATCAAAGAACATTTACGAAAAATATGCCTATAAATACATTTAAAATTAAAATGTACGTAAAGTAAAACTTCCAAACTTCTTTGACGCACGTATATCTCTCAAAATTATCAAGTAGGTCGCATTAGTAGTCAGTCGCATTAAAATTTCATTATTTCGCTCTCGATCGAGGAGCAGCTCGTAATGAATAATCGGTGAAAACTTGAAACTGACCGTCTTCGAATGACTACCCCCGTGCGCCCTGCAACGCACTTTTCGACCTAACGCATTGCGCTAAATGGCTCTGCGCGCGATGGGTAAATAACGAGGCCGCGCGTAGCTTTCCTTTTTTTCGTTATCGCGCCATTACGGCATTAAACGCCGCGCGAACACAGTTAATGAGAGTCGCTTCCCTCGTAATCTCTGCCCGGCGGTAAACAACTTCTTTTTCGACGTCGCGAATCAACTCGCTCGTTAGTACACAGATGTACACGTCGATATACTGTGGATTATCCCCCGTCACGCGGAAGATGTACCCACTTTTCTTATTGTCCGTACTATTTTTAGGCTAACGGATATCGGAGAAAAATCCCGCGTTATTTATAATGCCAGGCTATCGCGTCATAATACACGTATCGCCGGCGTGACATCACGGCGGAATAAAGTGTATATAAGTGTATAGATCCCGAAAGGACCTCTTCGTCGATAAAACGCTATTATTTTAAGCATCGACGAGTAGCGCGCTTTTTTTATTCGCGGTTGAAAAGTCGATAGAGCTCAGGCTGCCGGAAAAAATGTTAATTAAAGCCACGCGAGGGGGAAGCTTTATCCGCTTTACCTATGGGAGAAAAGAAACGGAGCGAACGAGTACGTACGCACACCTATGTGTTTTTCTCGATGCACTCGCGGCCTTGGGCTCGCGAATTCGAGATATCGCGCGTCACTGAAATAATTCGGCCGCGGCGAGTAATAGCGGCTCGATGAACACACTCGCGGTGCCTTTTTTCTCTACCCTGCCTCTGTATGTGCGTAACTAATCAGGCGAGCTTATCGGCTGTTATGGATCGAAAACTGGTTTTTAATTTGCATATATCAGAATTCGTTCTTTTTTTTTCTTCTATAAACGAGTAGCTTACGGCGGTAGGTTGGTGCCGCGCACCCGCTCGATGAAGATACAGCAGTCCGATTTGATTCGGAAGATAATTAAGCGGCTGTTGAATAAGTACTGATACGGAGAAATTTTCGCGAAATGTGATGTTACTTTATTTTAAATGTGGCATTTGCAGAGATGATTTGCAAGTTTCGCAATGTACATGCGTAGCTATGCTAAAGTAAACTTGAACTTTTTTTATCGCGTTTGAGGTAGGTCTGACAAAAATTCACAAATGAGATTTCACGATCGGCTTTTTTCATCATATTTAGAGATAATAATTGATGAATATTAGTTTTACCATAAAAAAAGATTAAATTGACTTTACTTATACTTAAAATGAATAGTATATTACTAAATATATATTTATGTATTGTACTGAATGTTTCGGATGTATTTTTACGGTGCATATTTATCTCAGAGAGGAAACAAACCATGCAGTGTATTTTTTTTTAATTTTCTTAATCCTTAATTTATACCTGCGTATTAAATACACCATTTTACGTACACCGACTCCTCCTATACACACACAACTACTCATCGCAACAAATCCGCCTTACAACAGTCGATCATCGATGAAAACCTCGAGACACTTCGGCGCTACTTACCAGTATCTACTCGTAGCTGAAAAAACGCTCGAGCACACTATAACGGAGCGCGAGGGGGTGGCTCGCGCGCTGGAGGTCGATAAATTCCTAAGGTTTCCGCCGCGCCGAAGTAAGCCACAATCGAATAAAGAGACACGCGCGGTGACCGTACGCGTGCATTAATTCTGAGCGCGGAGCAAAGAGCCTCCTCCTCGATTGACCTACACAGAGCCTCGATCGCCGATTCCCGGTGGTACGATCGCGCGGCGGAAATCCGAGGAGCGCCGGATCGATAATTGACTTGTCTCCTGATACGCACACTGTACGCCGCTGGGTTATTCCGCGGGGATGGTTCTTTCTTTCGTCTGATCGTTTCGACGAAATTTTACGGGGAGATGTTTTTGTGGTCGGGTGTAGGAGTAGTGTCTGACAGGTATTGAATAGTGAATAATGGTGTGGTATTGACATACCATATGACATACGACAAGTGCATGTGTATATATAAAATGATGATCCGTGTTATATAGATTAGATCAATTATCTAACTTATATTTTTTACCTCTTTTTTCTAAAATTTCAAATTGTATAATATAGTTTGATTTAAACAGTTTCTTTTATCTCATCTGTAAAAAGTTTGTATGAAACTTTTTATTCTCCTTTTTTTGCACTTAATTATGACGATCAGGTTGTAAGCTGATTAGTGAGTTATTACAATAAATTACAATAATAATTCATCACACATTAAAATGTTGCGATAACAGGAATGCTATCATCGTTTCTATGCAAATATTTCATTACCCAACGATCACGAGTTACATAGCAATCCTTTTTGTCGTGCACACTGAAATCCAAGGAGATGCACTGAAAGCGACCAAATCAATACATTCCAGCTAGAAGAAAGCGAAATTACAATCCGCACACAATGAAGCTCTTGCCAGTTGCCTTATCCAATTCGGCGACATTACGTTTTACTCGACAACCACCAGCAGCAGTAAACCTCCTTACAGGCTGGTTCGGCGATATAAGAAAGTCCCACCATTCATTCGCCTCGTTAGAGTCGCTGCCGGGTGGGGAGGTTAGGCTCGAGGAAAGAGAATCAATATGAGCGCCGCGGGGGAAAGAGCGGCGGTGCACCCTCCGCGTGGGTCAGGCCGCCGAGTCTGATGTATATTCCGAGCCGGGGTCCCTCGCTCGCTTCCTCCGAGGGGGACGGCAGGTGCGTCCGGGGCCCCGCCAGATGTAGCCGTTTAGAGGCTGCTGCTTGGTAACGGGTCAAGGAGGAAATCTTTTCTCGTTAGGCTGCGAAAAGCGCAGCTTACGGTCATCCTGGGCCGAAACTTCGGGAGGAGTCGTGGAAGATCGATACTTGGGTGTTACGATGCTGCTGTCCTGATTAAAAATACCGGAACCGCAGTAGAAGAAATCGAGCGAAATTTTTTTTTAACTATTTTTAAAGCATCTACGGGAGTATTTAATCAAAATCTTTAACGTCAGTCGTTCGATCTTGATGAATTTGAGTATTCGAACTTCCGGATAATTTCCTTGTAAAAAAGATACCATAAATTGGCTAGAACGTGATTAATTCTGGCCAATTTATGATTAATTAATTACAAGGTTGCTGTTGTTCCTATTGGTATTCGAGAAACATTCAATTGTTTGAGCAAACAACGTGATTTTCGGAGTAATAAATAAATAAAAGTAGATTCTATTTTTTAAGTTGTTTTGTACAGATACACTTACAAAAGTAAAATAAACGTACTCTTCTACAGCTTACGCTTAATTTTCTTTCTTGTATGAAATTTTTGCAGACACAGTATTGTTAATCAGGACAGCATAATAGGTCGGTCATAGAACCACGAGTCTACGTTATAATTACAAGCGCATATAAGTAAATACGCAGGGTAATTAAGAGTTAGAAGTATCTAATTGACGTGACAATGAGCGCATTAAGAGGCACTCAACTTGTCGTTAAGGCGGAAAGCGCAGTCTAAGATGACGCGTGACGCAGAAATAGGTCAGCCCGACTACAGTCACTCGTAAATAGAAAGTGATAAGTAAATCCAGCTGCGACCGATTCACCGCGCCGCAGTCATCTTCCTTACATTCCCCATGCAATTTACCCCGTCGTCTCTCCTAACGACACCTTTTTAACCTCTCGTTACGCACGTCCGCCGTTGAAAAGCTCGGGACCTTAATAAACTCGCGTCCCTTAAGTGAAACGGAATACTTTCGCCCGGACGGTCGATCGTCGCTCGTAAAAATAACATTTGACGAAATGTCCATTGTCGGCGCGCCGGTCAAGGTGTATACCTTGATACGTACGTGTTTATATATACACACACGCGCGCGTGGGTTTCTCTACCTGCGCTCCCCTCGCTTCTCCTTTGTCCCTAAGCGCTTATTGTATCGGGACTCTTCCCCCTTCCCCGGCTCGCGCGCATCCTCCGTTGCGTCAGGCGCGCGACGCGCAGCATGCGGGAGCGAGTGACGTGACGTCGCCGGCACGATGCTTTTTTTTTACGTCGGCGATGATGAGGAGCGACTGCGTTATGGATGGTCGGTGCGTAGATGATGTATTTTTGGGGTTTTTTATTCCGAGTTTGATGACATCAGCCGGGGAATATTTGGATAAATAAAAGTAACAGTAGAAGATTTTAAGTTACTCTGAGAAAATTGTATAGTGAAAAGTGTAGGAAAGTGACCACTGACTGATGTTTTGAAGAAAATTAGCATACTCTCTTGTAAAATTTACAAAAGGTTTAGAAAAATTAACATACTTTCTAGTAAAATTTACCCTACTAGAAGTACAATAGCGTTTAGCATTGTTTATGATACTTATACAAACTTTTACTATGATGTATAGCAATTTTTATTTGAATTTTTTATCAGCTATTAAGGTAGGATTTCAGGATATCTTACACTTTCATAATTTCGCTTGTTATTTTTACATAAAAAATGTATTTAAAACGTTTTACATACATTTTTTATATTCATCGAGAAATTTATTTACTCGATAATTGAAATCATTTTTTCATTTATATTTGTTAAAATAAAACTTTTTTTCTCTTTTTTTATGTTTGTTTTGCGTACAGGGAGAAATTTTTATTCAATATCATAAATTTTAATATAAACATTAAATTAAAACATTTTTATTAAGCTGTAAGATATTTATAAATTGCATGAGGCTTAAAATCACGTTGAACTATATACATAAAATTTTAACACAATATCAATAAATTTTTTTTTTTAAACAAAATATTTCATTATAGTACCAACAAAATTTTACGGTAAAGTAACGATATTTTCATTTAATCACACTAAATAATTAATGGCAATATCGACAAGAATTCCTCACTGCTTCTAATTACCTTTAAAAAAAAAGAAAATTTTTAATAAAATTTTCTCTCCCTGCGCTTGTGCAAATACATAAGCTACCATTAAACGGTCGAACGGCTTACATTTTACTTTTACCTCATCCTCTTTTTCGGGAAAGCGAGGGCCACGCGGAGCTCGTGGCCTTTAAACTTTCACCGCGGCGCGCTGGAATATGCAATGATATCGCCTCTTACGTGTATGGGATAACCTTTTTTCCTCTCGATCCGGACGCGGGCGCCTTTCCATCCCGGCGCAGTCGGGAGTAAAAAGGACGGCGCGTCGTTACGTCGTGATTAATAATGCACCGTCGAAAATTACAATATCGCGCGCGAGCCCAGATAAAATGCGCGACGGGCATTTAAGCCGAAGTTGCAATTTCGCGAGGTTTACGCGCTTCCTAGTCCGCCGCTCGTTCGCTTATTAACGACGCAATTTGCGGGTTACGTAAAGTAAATAGGGTGGTGGCGAAGAAAAAAGATCAGCCGGTCATAATAATGCGGTGGCTTAAGGTATAACTATATTATTAAGATTAATTGTTTAACTTTGCCCGTCGTTGTTAAGGTGGTTCTTGTCGAAATTCAATTACTGGTATGAAATTGGCAAAAAATGTGGGTACTGTATTCTTTAAATCTTTTGAAGAATATTTCGATGCTTAATTCCTTCCATTTAACAAATTCCACAGTACGCAATTAAAATTTTAAACTATTAAATATACCCCAAAATGTGAGAAAAAGGCACCGAATAATTCCGTCGTAAATTGGAGACGAGTTGAGCGTGTAGTGACGGAAAAAACTATAAATTTTGATAAACACGATGTTTACAGTCTTAATTCTTCGGATTTGGTGTGCTTCGGTATACACGGCGCATTTAAGCGTCGCACAATTTCTCACGATAAGAGCGACAGTTTTAGGTCAAATTATATTTCACCTCGCTCCTCTTTACGAAAAAAAGAAGTAATGCTTACAAAATAGCGCTGTGCCCGAATTAACGCGCAGTCTCTTCGTTTAATCTCGACGAGGAAGCAAATTGCCTTTAATCAAGGCCTCCTTAAATTTCCCGGCTCTTTCGCCCGCCGAGCACAAAAGTTCTCCTTGCGATCGAAATGATTTTCGAATAAACTACTTTACGAAATTGCCTTTGAAAGAGTGATAAAGTTTGAAAGTGAAATTTTTATTTCGACACGCACTTGAGCCGTGAAGGGAACGAAGTTTATTATTTCATTACACATTTTTCATTTTTTTTTTGTTTTTTTTTGAGGGAGAAACTTTTTCTCGAGGTAATGTAAATTAGTTTCTAACGGTAAGAAATGTAATCTGCCCGGATCTCTTACCAATTAGGCAGATTTTCAAAAAATTCGTCATGCTCTGTTAATGGCGTTAAAAGTAAATTCCAAATTGTGAAGTTATAATTGTTACGCCATAAAGATGCCCGCATATTCTTTATGAAACAAAAAATGTGATAAAATACACACTTGTACTCTCTTAAGAAATAATGAGCCTAAAAGTGATTTGATTGGCGCTGATGTGGCTTCATATGGCAATATGAAGAATAAGAGAAGATAAGAGAATAATTTACTTTTATATATTAACTAAAGAAATTTTTACACTTTTGGTGGTTTAAAGATGATTTTTTACTTAATTTATTATAAAACATACAGATTTATAATCCTTAAATTGAAAAAAAAAATAAACGGAATTCATTGTCAGTTGTATAGATTAATCAACTATTAAAGGCTACTTAATTGTAGATCAGGAAATTAAATTTAATTTTATGAAAATTATAAAAACAGCCATAAACGGTTTACATGCCATTTTTTAAAATGTGTATTACTTTAATGAAATTTTTTTTTATAGATTACCATCAAAATTAAAATTTACAATAATAAAGTATTTTAGGGAATCAATCACTTCTTTCCTTCCGGTTACCGGGTCAATCAAGATAAGGTGAATCAGGAGTTAATTGCAATATGAAGAAGATTCATTACCTCAACATCTTGTACACGGTTACTGTCATAATTACGTTTTTCCGTTTTGTTAATTCAATTATTTAAATATGGTGATTACTGTTGCAGAGCCACATTCTTTAAAAACTAGAGAATGTGTCTGTGGTCCAAATTCGTTGACAATCTCACCTCAAAATTCATATTTAATGCAACATCCGCATACGACATCCCCACAAATAAAAAGGTCAAATTTACTCAATTGGGTCTTTGCATAAAACATTTCATTAATCCGACTAATAGAATATCGAAAAAAAATCGACGCGTATCTATTCTTTTTTCAATTTAATGACTATTAACAAAGATATATAGCAGTTTAGAAATCACTATGAATATGACGTCACTGCGGCGCAGTACATCTGTATAGTACTGTATAAACGTACCGTCACACGGATTTTCAAAGCCCGATATTTCTTCTAAAAATCACAGAATCGAAAAAAGAAAAAATACGCGTCGATTATTTTTCAATATTCTCAGTCGTATAAAACGAAATGAAAATAAACTTTACAATCAAAGACCCAACTGCCTGCTCTATACAGTCTCCAGAAAACCGAGTACCTCGCACCGATTAATTGGATTAAATCACCGGTGAAAAGTAAAACGGCGATCCCGCGGTATCAACTGGGTCGCGCGATGCGGCACGAAAGTAAGCGAGCTCGCACCACACAACGACAGCGCGGGCAGAAAATTTCGCCGGATAAGACTCGCTGGCTGGCTTGGCTCGCGCGCTCGCGTTACCATGGAAAGGCCGCGGCGCGAGGCCGGGGGAAATATGCCGGTGAAAGTCGGGGCCGCGACGTCGCGGCGCTACGTAGCCGTGTATTTTCGTGCTCTCCCCGTTGGCATGGGCGATTGCACCACACTCGCGCGCACCGCCGCCGCCTCCTCCTCCCCCCCGGGATTCCCCCTCGTCACCGGCGGCGGCTCTCGGAATGTGGACGAGTCCGTTGTATCGCCGGCGCGCCGCTAATTGGGGAAACGGTGGCGGTGCGCTTCGCCTTAACCCTGTTTGTTTGTTGTCGAGTCGGGACTGGGTGGTTTATTGATTTGCTGAATAATTGCGTTAGCCGATCGGGTTAGGCTATTTTGCGGGAAGGACGGCGGAACTATTTGTTCGCGCGATTTTATCGATGCGGTGAGTAGGGTGCGCGGTTTACGGTGGGTTTTACACGTTCGAGAGGTTTTGCAGGTAAAATAAAATTGGAGTTTGATTTCATTTCGTCGTATAATTCAAAAAAGATGTACTTTAATTTTTATTTTGGCACTAGAGAAAAGTAAACTTTTCTAGAACCTAATAAACTTGAAGAACGATTCGTATGATACCTTTAGTTTATCAGAATTTATAATTAAGATATAAGAAAAGCACATTTTAAAGAAGGTATGTTTTAATTTGCCCTTTTAAAGCACTAGAGAAAAGTAAACTCTTCCAGTATTCTTCCGTTAAGTAACTCTTCCATTTGTATGATATCCTGTAAGTTCATCAGGTTTTGGAAGAGTTTGCTTTACTCTAGTGCTCTAAAAATGGCAAATTAAAATAGGCCCTTATTAAAACGTATTTTTCTTCGTTAGAGGCGACGATTTAATATCAACAATTATTTTGACATTAACAAGTTGACTTGAATCGTCCGTTATTATAGATAAAGCAATTGTGTATACATTCTAGGTCATGTCTTTTTTTTACAAATTTGATCGTGGTATTTAATAAAAAACAAAATACAAAAATTTGTATACGATGAAATGTAGTTACATTCTTTTCATTTAAAATTAATAAATTTAAAATAAATGTAAATACTTTTAAAAGACCAAAACAATTGTAGAAATTAATTACATTGTAAAAAAATGAGAAGTTAAATTTTACAGATACAACATCAAGTGAATTTAGTTTTCTAATGCCCCATTTAATTTGATTCGCTGAATTTGTGAATCGTTCAAGTCAACATTGTAATGCAGTATTCATTAGCGGTAACCGAAGCTCGAAACGCCAGTTGCTGTAAGCCGATATTCATTGTCACACTCTCAATCGGAATTCGGACGACTCCGATTTGACTAAAATGTACAGGCCGCTGCTTTTGGAGCGCGGGTAAATTTCCAAGCGAGCTGTAACCCGATAGTAAAATAAATTCTTTCCGTTTCCTTCCTTCGTGCTCTCTTTACCCGCGCGCGCGCGAATTTCACCTTTTTAACCGTAAAAAATTCGCCGCGAGGAGCTGCTAGAAAGTAAATAACAATAAGGAAGTTTGAACAGTGGCGTTGAAACGATCTATTATAAAAATCTGTGTCAAGCGGGACACTTTTGTAGAGGCTATCTTTGAGTCAAAAAAAAAAATATTCCGCGGCTCATTATAAACGTATAAAAGACGGAAACAAAGAGTCGAGCGGGTGAAAAAATCGATGCAAGAAATTTGTTCGCGGCTATTGAAACCACACTGGTTTTTATTCACCGAAGTAAACAAATTCACTTCTAAAAATCAAACGAGACTGCAAGTTTAATGTCCACATGTTTATTTCAACATTTTTTACATTCAAGCGTTGCACGCCCAAAATGCATTGCGCTCCGAGTAAAAATCAAAACGCTGGAACGAAAGGCTGCAAAAATTTACGGAAAAAATGTATCCACGTTAATGAAGGAATTCCAGCGGAAATTTAGATGCGCGCGAGTACTGGAGCACCTCGTAAGAGCCGAGCTCGGCGCGTCATCGTCCAGGCATCGCGCCGTCTGATTAGTCTCGTTATGCGCGTGCTCCCGATCTCTCTCTCTCTCTCTCCCTCCCTCCTCCCGCTACTGACTGCAACGATATCGTTCGACACACTCATGCAGCTTCTTTCGACGGTGCGAATATTCGCTTCGTCGTGGTTTCAGCGCGTACCATCGGATTTTCTTTTGTACTTTTGAGTACGTCGGGTAGATACTTTATTGTAGTGTTACATTGATGTTTTTGTTGCTGTTTTTCGGGAAAAATTTACTTTCGAGAAGATATTTTTGCCCGTTCTCCTTTTATCTCGAAAATTAATGTTTGGTCTTGAGGGCAGACTTGAAAAATGATAAAAGTTGCCATCAATTTTCGAAAAATTGTAATGGTTATTGTAAAAGTTATCAAAATAATTGCAAATTTTACTACCAATTTTGTAATTCTTCCAACGTTCCTCATGTTTACAGTATGTTTTCCATCTAAATTTATAGTAAACATTCCTATTTATTTTTCTCAGTTTATTTTTCTTGCAGGACACTTATAAAGCCTTCGTTTAATTATGTAGACTGTACTATGTCCTAAAGGATCATTTTAAATTTAACGAACCCATAGCGAATAAATGATGCTGTACTTGCTCTTTTTAACAAAGAATTTTTTACTCGATTTAATTAAAAAACGATCATGATTACTTTCGCGTGAGCATGTGCAGTAGCGCATTGATAATACAGATCGTTTACGTGCCGAAGCGAGCTTGGGAGAGAGCGAGACGAGCAGTTCGCGTACTTTTTTTATCTTATCGAATTTATTTATTGTGCGCCGGTTCTCTCGTTTGATCGAGTGTCACCAGAAGCCGGCGATTTTCTTGCGGCTTATAATATTATTTACTTCCAAGTTACTTTCTTTATCGCTGGATTATGTTTATTTGTAATCGTGCCTATATATTCAGATTCGCGATAATTGAAATTTTTTTTTCGTTATTTATTGTCAAGAAAAATTGCGCGAATAAAAATTTCGGTGTATAAGACGTGCAGCCACGATTACAGGATTAAAGTATTTATTAAAGGTTCTTCTCATATTTTATTCGTAATAAAGTAACATTTTTTTCCTTGATTAATTATCAAAAACCATATCGAGAGCGATATTCTCGCAAAGATTTTAATTTGAGCACTAAGAGAATTTTCTCCTAAAATTTACATTAAGATAACCTTAAGGTTCTCCTTCGCAAAATATCAGGAACTTTAAGCGTAATGCATTTAAGAAGCAATTTGGTTAATGGATAAATATCCAGTTAAATTGCACTAAAATACAAAACGGTTTTTTATGCGAATTTAATATTTCCATCCATTTAAATCTGAAAATGTGAAATTTCATTTAGTTAATGTGAAAATTCGTTCACATAAGTCACTATTCACATTTTCTAAGTGAATTTCACATTTTCATATTTAGAGAGATATTTGAATCATCAAATAATACAAGTTTTTCAATTTTTGTCCTTCTAAAGTATGTATTGATGTTTGTGTATTTTCTAAATTTCATTTAAAACCGATATAATAACATTGAACGTTGAAAGCGAAATTAATTTTCCTGCCTAATCATTTAAATTACTATTTTTTTTTCAATGAGATGAGATTTCCATTTTCAATGGTGCAAACTGTCCAAAGATTAAATACCTATCTACCTTGACCTTACGCACGATTCAAGTACAAGAAAAATTTTTCTTACAACTCGAATGCAAACAAAAAAAAACCACCCGATCAGCTGATCTGATACCACTCCCAAAAATCCGCAGCCCCAACCTCGCCGTACCCATTCCAAATGAAACGCATTTTAATCGCAGGAAACTCGCTTTTATCGCGATCGACTTTCGCAACCGATTCGCTTTTATTCGGCACCTCGGTTACGAGGCCCCGATCGGCGGTCCGGCAGAATTTCTGCGCGCGGCCGAGGGGAACGGGATTCTCGAAGGCTGATTCACGCGGCGGCGCAACAGCTTTTTGGGTTAGAGGCGATTTCACGCCTCCGAGCTGAGGTTTCGGCGCGGATCGCAATCCGCGTGTCTCTTTAAATCGCCGCGTAACGCCTCGCCGAGCCCGGTATGCGCGGGACGATTTCACCTCGATCGAGCGAGACTGGCTTAATACCGTTTATTGAATTTTTCGAATTCTTCACGTTTTTCTCCCCATCTGGGATTGATAAATCGCTAGTTTAAATGTTTTACGAGATATGATTGTTATTATTATTAAAAATATAGTATAATATTGTATTGATTGTATAATTAATTATAGATTTAATTTCGTGAAATATTTATTTATTTATTTATTATTAATTAAACGAACTAAAGAATCATCTGTGTAAAATTAAATGAGTGTTTATAGTCACTTATTTAAGTGAAATCTCATTTATTCAACTTTCGAGGGATTACATTTAGAAACTTAAAAACGAAAGTAAATATAAACTTTTACTATATTTTATTTTTTTATGGATTAAAGATACTTCGTAGTTAGTAAAGCTAAAAACATAAATAATATAACAAAAAAACTGATTTAAAAATATGTTTTATTAAAAAATCGATTTTATTATTTTTGTTTTCGTATACGGTGGAATTTTATGTTAAATTACAGTATTTACTTAACTCTGTGGTAATTTAATAAAAAAAAAGGAAACTAAAATCCGCGCATTTCTAGATGACCTTGCGAAAAGCCACGACTGCGCAGGTACACTCGGACGCGACACGCGCCGAGCACCGACACGTGCGCGCCGTTTATTTTTTCTCTCTAACTTTTTTGACTTATTCCCGGGACACCGGCCACTGTCGCCCCTCTTTAAACATTATTTCCATTTTGCGCTGCAAAACACATTCTTCCAGTTTGTTGACACGTCGGTGGAATCCGAAAAATGCCGCTACGGGACATTGATCGCGCCGTACCGTTCGAGGTGTGAGTGCTTACAAATAATAGTGAGTTCCCGAGCAGAGGTCATCGGCAACGGGGCGGGAAAGTCGAAGATTTGAATGTGAAATTGCGCCGCGCGCGGCAAAGCGCAGTTGAACGCTCGCGAAGACTTTCAAGTGCCTGCGCCGCGCGGGAGCCCCACGTGACGCTATATACGCGCGCAGTTGGTGCAGGATAGGCGAAGTAAACAAGAGGCGATGTTTTCCTTTTTGAGAAGGCAAGTGCGCAGACGAGCGGGAGGAATAAACGTTTCACTTAAAATCAAGCTAATTTCGCGATATTACATTGTATCAATATTTATCTTCCGCGGGTCTTATCTGTAAACACTCAATTGCTGTTGCCACTTTGAGCGTAAAAAAGTTATTGCCAACTACTTTGGCGCTATATATGCTTATTCACAGAAACCACTTGCACAATGGGAATTTCGTCAAGAAATTGCACTTCATTACTAAGTTTCCGAGAAATTATGAATGTACGTTTAAATAAAGTATATTGTTTTTAAACTGTTGAATTTATTACAAAAATAAGTTTTAAAAGAACGGTAAACATCGAAGCTAAATAGAAATGTTTAAATAAAACACGTATATTGATAAGTAAAGTAAACGTAAAAAGAAATAAAATTTTGCCGTTTTTTACGGTCGATAATACACTTTTTTTTTAAATTTCAAATAATTTATAAAATCCTTGAAAAAAAAATTTCAAGCGCGTTTATAATTCATTGACACTTGTGTCAGTTTAAAACCAATCCATACATTATTTCAAAGCAGTTGCGGTGGAATAAATAGATGTACATACATATGTATAGACATAATTTAAAAACAACTTTTATTTATTTCGTAGTTTTCGCGGACAAAATATTCTTTACGTAAAATATTGTTACAGATGTATATATAAGGCAGTCTAATCAATGCAACAACTATTATAAAAATCAATTACAACAAAATAAATTTGAATAAGTACCTATTAATCCATCGTTTAAAGTAACAATATCTACAAAAGTAGGTACCTATAACTACACAAATATACAAATATACCTAAAAATACATCCCCTAGAATACCCCTTGCACCGTTTTCGTCGCATCGGCGATGAAAACGACGACGAGAACAGCAGTCAAACGCGGCGTTGGCCGCAAGAAACAAAAGAACCCGGCGTGCTCCCGGAGGCCCGGTATGTTCGCCATTTACGTAAGTCGGCCGGGCGAAAGAGGCGCAGGGTAGGGGGAGGAGCCCTTTATACGCGATTCTTTCGCGCGGCCCCGGAATAGCGCACCGCCGGCTATTTTCGACGGCCGGAGGCTGCGGGCCGGCGCCCGATCCAACACCTGTTCGCGCCGGGCTCGCGGCCAACTGTCCGTATAATAGCGTGCGTCGTCGGGCGCGCCCTTCTTCCGAGGACCGGCGGGATGCGCCCCGCAGTATCGGGACTTATGTGTCCTACCTATAGGAAGGGGCCGGCAGAAGGTGATTTTCGCGGCGCTCGTAGGTGCACGCTTTATAGGGGCGAGGCAAAAAAGTTGCCGGTGACTTTCGCGCAATGAAAAAAAAATTATTGTTACTAAAGAAGTCTTACTTGATTCAATAAGAACATTTACTTGAATTAAAGTAATATTTACATGAATCAACTGAAATTTACTTAAATCAAGTAAAATTTATTTAGTAACAATAAGCTTTTTCTTTAGTGCGCCGCGATAAGAATTGAAAGTATTCCGTTTCGTTCGAACAAAGTGACATTCGAAGTGGTTTATCGGTACTTTGAGAATGGACGCTTTTTTGAAATTGAAATTTAAGCAATTTCTTGCTAAATTTTCAAATCAATTTAATAAAATATTTGTGATTAAAGCAAAAAGTTAAGACTTTATGTAAAAACTACTACCATAGTATATATACACTGAAGCAAGTATAGAAAAATTTAATGAAGCTGAAGATGCAGTCACATCTAGTACAAGTCACATTTACTATAAGTATAATTTATAAGTACTTCTCTGCACAATTATTTTAGTATTTGAAATAAAATAATCAATGTATACTACATGTGCAAAACGTTTATTGCGTATAATATTTCTCAGCAATTACATAACGATCAATTTTTCATATTTTATATGATTACGAAAGACGTTACAAAATAAAGCCAATATCAAGAAATATGACGCTTGAAAAAAAAAACTGGTCCTCGCGCTTAATAAACAAAATACGAGATAATTGCAAAGAAACAGGGGATTACCCCATCAGCTCGGAGGTATTATTTCGTCGCTGCAACGTCTTATCGCTTCTTTATAAATATACATTCGAAAATACAATTGCGTTGCTTCTTCGCGACGGAAATACATCGGGGACCTGGTGTCGCCGTAATAAGCGACTCCGATTAGCGTACCGGGCGAATCGAATCGATCCCCTCGATACATAATATTACCGTAAACGCGGAGAACCGATTCGACGAAATAAGCACGCGGGGGGTGGATTTCGCAGTAATCGCCTCCTCGTCGCTAAGCTCTTCACTCCTCGAGCGAATTTTATTTCGCGACAGCGACGGTTTTATTCTAATAAGCCATACCGCGTGAACGAGAAAATCGATATAAGTAGACGTCTGTTTGTTGATTCTTTTTTTTTTTTTTTTGAGTTTGCAGGTTTTGATAATAGATGCAGACGTTTTCACGTTTGCTCGAAATGCGTTTGTTAAGTTTAAAATATTCTAAATGTGTAGGTATTACTTTTTTTTATTTACATGCGCAAGCGATTCATTGGCGATGTGTAAAAAAAGAAAAACTCTGTGCATTTTTGCACATGCATTTAGTTTATTGTTATAACTTTTAACGCATTTCCCGTGTATTCAATAAAACACACAGATCGTTAGTTATTCGACTGAAATACGTGAGAAAAGTTAATTTTTTTGAAAGGCAAGCTCGAAGTAATAGAATTGGATAAAGAATAAAATATGTTGATTTTTATTATTTAACTTTCTACAGGTGTTCTTAAGAATACGTATAATAAACAGAAAACATCTTTTTTTATTTTCATAAAAACTGAACCATTAAAAGTTGAAGCAGATTAGTTATACGCCGTTTGACTTACTTTCGATCATAACAGAAATGCTTTTTTGTCGATTGTAATTTATTTCGAGAAGGAACCGTGAAAAAGATGCATTTAGCCAATAGTTACATAGCCTCCTGCAATACATTATTTTTCACCCTGATCCAAATTGGAAAAAAAAAATACCTTTCCTCGCAGCAAAAAATGAAAAATTGCATTCTCGCGTCAACGAAAGTCAACCGTTCCGCCGAACGCGCTCGCAGGCGATAAAGAAGCGCCGGTAGAGATTCACGCCGATAAGACGAATCCGGCGCCGCGCTGCAGTTTCACAACATCAAAACTGGAGCTCACCCCCCTCCCCCCCATTATCAGCTTATATAAATACGAGCGGCGTCGCGATAAACTCATCTCTCGCCGAGAGAGCATCAGGCCGAGAGAAAAGTCGCTGCTCGCCGGTGTACTGTAGAAGCGCAAAAGTACGGCGGGGCATTGTCTCCTCCCCTCGCGGAGGAGCGCTTCGATTTCGCGACGCTGATTTATCGGCCGCTCCGAGTTCCGACCGATCTGATTTACGGCGATAGACGCGCGCACTTCCCTTCGCGATAAAACCCCAGTGCGCCGCGGCGAAGGAAACTCGCCTCGGACGGCACTCGATCCCGGCGAAAGCGAGGCTTATCGCGCCGGGTCTTCTATCCTTGAGCGAAAACATTGCGCAAATCGAGCGCGATTGCCTTCTACGGAGTGGACGGCTTTTTTTAGAATTTAATCTAAATCGTAGATTTTTTTTTTGTTAGTTTGGTGGGTTTAAAAATGATGGCTTTGTACGTTAGTCGTTGAGGTGCGCTTGTTATATTTGCTGAATTGTATAGTGCTAAGTAGCACGATTTGTATTACTAACTATATCGGCGATGATAAACGAGTACAGTTCTTTTTATAGAAGGAATTACGAAACTGGATTGAAAAATATACGGTTAAAAAGTGCGCACTGAAAAAGGTGATTAATGTTCACCGTAAAAAAAATGACGATAATTTTAATAATTTATGAGAAGTTCTTTTTTAGATAACCACAATTGAAGTGCACTTTAAAAGTTGACTAAACGTCGAATAACTGCAATTTACTCAAATACACTTGTTTAACGTTGAAAGTCTTTCCATAATTCACTTATTAAGATAAGTGGAAAACTTTTGACGTTCAAGTGCATTCGAGGCAAATTAAGATTTCGTTAATTTTTAAAACAGTAAACTTATAAACACACTGCAATATATATTATAAGTGTAATTTAATACCAAATTTTAAAAAAATTGCTGAAATTACTTATAGATACACATCTGTACACACATACGGGTAAAAAATTTATTCAGTTCGTTTTTCGGCTAAAAATAAATTTTGTATATCGTAAATATTACATAATTATAAATAGTTATATGTAATCAATTATAGTTATGTAGAGGTCTCATTCATGATTGTGTGTGTTTCGATATATTTTCCATAAACAATCCATGTACGATTTAACGTACAAAGTTCATTTTTAACCCGGTTGTCTTAATTATTTGACACAAAAAAGTCAAGTGTTGACATATGTATAACGACCTATGATTTATAGTAACAAATACAGCGTTTATCAAAGTAGTATATGTTAATCAATACAAAATACATTAATACATCATTTTAAACATACAAAATTTCAACAAACGAAAAAAATTAAAACATATTACAAATTACCTTCGACCCGTGAATTTGCACCCATCCTCCCTTTACCACACCCAATATATAAATACACATATATAAATCAATACCGCAAAACCTCTAACCACCCCTTCTTTCTTTGTTCCAGGTGAGTCACTGAGATGTCCTCATACGCGCGCTATACCCAGCCAGTAAGTAAAATAAAAAAATCAAAGGGGTGACCGCTGCGTTCGCGAAAAATCCGGCGCAGCATCCGCCGCGCGCCCCCCACCGCGTACACGGCGGCGAGGCGCGCGTGCGTCCGTGATGCAACAGGTGACGATGTCGAGATGCTTCCGCAGGCGCGCGTGCGCCCCCCCTCCCCCACCATTATGTCACTCTCGCGGCGCGGCCTTCGCTCCTCCTCGGTGCATTGCATGCACTTGCGAATCGCGCCGTGGCTCCCCGGGATTACGGCCTTGTAATTCGATTTTCAGGGGAGCGAAGGATACGCCGGTGGATGATTGAAGTAGGGAAAACAAGTGGCGTTTGCGTACGGCCTTCAAATTTTAATTGGTTATACTGTTTTTAGGGGAAGGTTTGTTCGGTGCGGAAATTGATTTTTTATTTTTTACGTGAATTAAAAATTACTGTGTGTTTTTAGTAAAGCAAGGGTACATTTGAATAATCAGAAAATTAGAATAGTCACTAGCAAATTTGATTATAAATTTAGTAAAATTTAATATGTAAATAGTTTATTTAATTATTTTTATTTGTTGAACTTCTTCTCGAAATTAAGTAAAAATGCGAAAATTGATTTTTTTAATTTACTGTCCAGGAAATAAATAAATAGATAATTTCGCTAGAATAATCACAATGCCACCTAATCAATAATTGCACATTTGAATGCTGCATTAACGAATTAATTAGTACAGCTTCAGTAATCAAGCTCCCTGTCATCGAGTAGCAAAAAAACTTTGACGCGACCATCATTCATTTCGCCGTTCTGCAACCACATCTTTCCCCGTGAAGGGAATTGATAATCCTTCGCTCTCTCGAGGTACGCGCTTAGTATTCGAGAAACTCGTACACCCGTTTATTGAACAAGCCTGCGCATGGCTTTTTTCAAACGAAGAGGCACGAGCTTGACAAATTGGTTTTTGAAACATTATCTCGGTATCTCCCGCGGTAATTGAGTTGCCGAGGCACTTAAAAGAAAAAAATTCGTCACCGCGACGCGTGTGTATATACGGTTATCCGACGAAAACCCGCCGCGAGAATGTCCTTCTTCTCACAACTCCTGGGTACAAGCTTTTTGTAAGGAAACGTAGCGCTAACGGGGTCTGTTGAGAAAAAGTTTTCTCGTGTACTTTCTCTCTCTCACACAACTCAAGCGTCCTCGTCTAGCCGACCATCGCAGGTATACTCGCTTATAATATCTTCACTCACACTAAAAGAACGCGCGCGCACATGTATATACATACACGCATACGCGCTCGTATATTCATGTACACATGTATACCCATACATACGCGCACTCGTATATAAGTGTATATACATAAACACACTAAGCGAACGCTAAGTCGTGTAGACAGGCTCGCTACTCCCGGTAGCGCGCACAGACACAAAGGCGGAAAATAGTAGCTCGAGAGAAACCTCGAGCGCCATTAAGCGAAGAAGGTCATCTTTTTATCAATTTTCAACGCTCATTACGACGTCGCCGTCGAGCGCTACTGGCCCGAGCAAAAAAAAAACACGAAATAAAAGGAAGAGAAGTAACCGAGTGTACTATAGCTACACCGACGGTTCGCGGCGTTTTACTTTCGCGGGAATATTAACCGCGCGATCCGCTTATGCGCGCGGCTGGCGGTAGGAATCGCGCGGCGCCTCATTGTGTCCCGCGGACGCCTTAATCGAGGCGGATTCGTAATTTTCCTTGCGAGTAGCCGCGCGTCGCGTTAACCTACTCCACATTTTTCAGCCCGATCGTTTTCCTCGCCGATCGAAGCAGCATCCGGTTCGTGCTCTCGCGCCTAAGGTATCGAAAAGTAGCCTCGAGTCGATCTTTAATTTTAAGTAGCCCGGAAATACGAACTGATCGATAAAAGCTTTCGAATTTTTCTAGCGGATTTTGAATAGCTTGATTCAACTTGGGTGTAAGATTTGAAAAGGATCCACCGTCTTGTTTTAGAGTAGTTACGAGATTACACGCGTTCATATTGCACGTGCAAGCTGTTACGTATGCTTGAAGCTTATTTCAAGCGTGTTAAACAAAAATTAAATCAAATTTTGTTTAATTATGTATTAAATCGAATGAACATGAATTTTGATTTTACATTCAATTGAATAACTTTAAATTATAATCTTAACTCAATTCTCTCTAGTTCACGTCATTTGCATTAATTTTTATTTACATGTTTGAAGTAAAGCTTTGAAATAAGCTTCCAGTAGGTGCATCAAATTTATGGTAATTTCTAAGTGCACGTACGTTTGTACAAACATATTTACAGGTTATTTTTTAAAAAGTATCTTTTTATCCTTATAAAATCCGAAATTAGAGGGAGCAAAGTAATGCATTACCTTTCAAGAGAATGAACTTTACTTCTATTTTACTTTCGATAATAAGACACAAAAATTGAATTTAACACAAACTGCGGGAAGTATATAGATGCTTCTTATCTTCTCGGCTAATTCATTCGAACAAAAAAACACTTATTTTACTCCCTACTTGCAAAACGTACCATTGTTAACTCCGTTTCCCAGAAACGGCTAATTTTTTCGTCCGTTTGCGAAAGCAAGTAAATCCCGAGCTCCGAAAATTATCTCAACCGAAAAAAGTAAAAGTGCGGACAGATATAATACAACGAAGTGAATTTCGCCGGGCGGCCGATCTCCATACCCGGGGGGCCGGATTACTTTCCTGCGTGTGAAAGGAGCGCCGCCTCGGACATAATTCAATAACTACAGCGGGATTTTATCGCGCGACGTCATTTCGCAACCGGCCGATCGAACTCGAATTTTCGCCTTTGTTCCAACGATAATCGCGCGGCTCTTCTTACTTAGCCAGTCGAAAGTTTCGGCGCTAAAACAAACAAGCCGTCGGTTGTTTTTTTGAAAAAAAAGGCAGGAGATAAGATAAATTACGACGAGCGGCAGCGTAAAATTGGGTAATAAAATTGTGAAGTCCGAGGGGTAATTTATTGAAGAAGAAGTATTTTCACTTGTTTAAAAAGTGAGAAAACAAATCACCCAGAAATACTCTGATTTTCCGGCTTTCACTGTTCTGAATATTTGTGATGCAAAGAGTGAACATCTTATTTTAGGTGATACAGGAAATTTTCATCAGTTCACCATTTTATCTATTAAATCAAGTGATACAAATGTGATTAATTGAAATTAGTCATCATTTATACATTGCGATTATCAATCACGATGTATTTAGGTGAAAATACTTTGCAGAATATCTAGAAAGCAGGAAAGGCTGCTCATAAAAGTCGACTTTGCGCTAATTGAGATGGGATTCAACCGCGCGGAGATAGATCATTTCGCCCCGTTAAAATATCCAATCAATTAACCTGCGCTATTACAGCGAAACAACGCGGATACTTCCCACACTGGCGAGGAAAAATAAATCCGTGCCTCGAATTGTTACACGCGCGCCGGTGAGACGGTGGTGTATACACTCAACGTGTAGAAAGCTGATTGTGCATTGATAATGATTTAATACCGAACTTTCGTTTTATTATCTCGAGCGAATGAATAACGCATTACCCGATCCGAGCGCCATAAAAATTAAACGTTCCGCTCGCGAATGAAAAAAGAAATAATCACACTTTGCAATTTATAATCTTTTCTTTCACATCCTCCCGATAATCAGTCTCCTATTTAAAGATGAATTAGTGAAAAATCACTACAATTATTGAAATTTCACTAATGACTACTAAATGCAGCTTCACTATTTAGCGATTATACACTGGGAAAAATGGGTTAGGAAAAATTACTATTTTTCTATTAAAAGGGCGACCTACTTGACCATATATATTATTATTCGTTTCAATCATTAGTTTAGAAAAAAAAGTTTAGTAAAAATTACTAATACTTTAGTAAAGTTCGACACCAGATCGAGTAAATCTTCTTCTTACTAGAAAAATAGAAATTAATCCTAACCTATTTTCTCAGTGTAGCAATTTCCACTAATTTTACTAGTTTTTCACTAACTCAACTTTACAAGGTCGTAACAGTGCATTTCATCGCGACCAAAGGATGCATACACAGTAAGTCGCATCTTGATCGAGGGATGCTGGTCGGAGGGGTAGGACCGGAAAAGTCGCGGAGGCGCCGGCAGCTGTCGCACTCTCGGTTTCGTGCGGCCGCAGGAAAGTGATTTCCTGCGGCGCGCTCGATACGCCCCCGTTACGCCGGCGACCTTAGCACCGCGCGCGCTTCGACCGATGAGGGAAATTCGGCCGCGACGGAGAGGCGGCTTCCGCCCCCTTTTTCAGCCGTGCTCCCCTCGCCACTCCCGACCCGGGAAATCAGATTATAATGAAGGCATGGGGATTTTTTTTGCACCGGTGATGGTTACTCACGGGGAGAGTTGGTAAAGTTGGTACTCTCTAAAGTTGAAATTAACTAAGTGCAATATTACTAGATATTATAATGCAGATGCTCTAATTTGATTAGTTAAAAGTGTTCCACTGCGAATTAGTGCAAATTCACTAATTAAACTAGTGAATAGTAATCTATGCACATATATAGTATAATAGTAATCAATGTACTACCAGAATTAGTAATAATTACTAAAAGTAGTAGTGTAATTACAAACAGTTTTTTCATTGGATTAATTTTTTACTAATTTATAGTAAATTTTACTAATTTAGTAGTGGAAAATGTGTTTACTAC
>UXGC01001130.1:0-33984 GCA_900480045.1 Eurytoma adleriae
CTAGATGATTCTGCTATAGAGCCCTGAATTTTGCTACTTTCCGTTGTATCCACCAATAAATTTTTTGATAACGCTCTGAATTGGCTCTACGTTCGATATATCGCTATCTCCCATTTATAGATAGAATTTATAGATAGATAGAAACTATTCTATTCAATTCTTGTAAAAAAATCTCCTAATTAAGGCAGTGACAAACGCGGTAATTTAATTTATGATCGAGAAGAACCGTCGCCGACATAGAGCCTTTTTGAGTTCAAAAATGAGATATGGCCGTTTTGAGTGAAAAATGGAGCGTATACTCTGGAATTAGAAAACGAGGTAAGTACCGCTCTGTTGATCTCTAGAACGACATAGTGTCTTCTTGGATCAGAATGAGATAACGCTTTACTCCTCCATACCATCGAACAGACTGCCGTAAGGTTGACAACTGCACATTAATAAATTTTAATTATATAATGGTGAGTAATAGTGACTCTAACATTCGTAATAAATGTGTTAAAGATTGAAATGATATGAAAAGCTCAATTATTTTTTATCTTTTATTACTCATTAGTTAAGGAAGCCGTATGTGTATCTGTGTAGATTCTTGAAGACCTGTACGTTGTAATAATATCAGTATTTAAGTGTACGATAAATAACTACTCTATTATTTATTTAGATATAAGGGGATGAAAAGAATTAAAGGACTGCATAAAAAGACTATTAATCAGGTCAAAATTATGTTTAGTGTTAATGATTCTGCATGGAACGGAATCTATAATGGCAAAACAGCAAAGAGTACCACTTTTAAGTGTTTTTCTGCTATTAAAAATTGTCATAACAATACATTTAACCGGCGGTAAAGTGGAAAAGCAGCATTAAAGGGCATATGAGCCAGCGAGTGGTTTAGTGGTTTGCGTCTGTCTTGCTCTAGGGTCTGTCTCTCCTCCCTCCTCCCGCGCATCCACTCTTTTCGCGCTCTCTTTATTTCGCAGACTCGCTCCCTCTCGCTTGCACTACGTTTCTCGACTTCGGGTTTGCATTTCATGAATGCGTCGCACGGAGATGTGCGAGAGATTATGCGAGGCGGGCGCGCTCGCGAATATTACTATGAAGTGCTTGCTCTCCCGCGCGCGGCTGCTCGACCGCCGCTCACCCGCCTCGCATCCCGTCCCATCCAATTTGATATTTGTTATGAAACTTTATTGCGCAGCTAACTGACTTCGCTTTTCCAGGTGATTAGATTACGAGCTACACTGATTGCTCGCGCTGCACTAATATTCGCCGTTCCAGAATGTGCGAAATTTGACTTTTGAGCTTGTTAATTTTAAATTTGAATTGCTGCGCTGTTTAATTAAAAAGCTTGAATTGAAATGTGCACTTTCGTGTTTCTCATTTGGATAATGAAAGAAATGGTCTACTTCTTTTAAAGTTAAATTACAAAGTAATACATAGTATTTAAATAATTGTTGTAGATATTTATTTTATAATTTCCTTTGCCGTAGTTAAATATTAAAATGGTACCCGCATTAAAGTTTTGAAACAATAGCATTGTCTAATCTAGAACAATAGTTACATTTAAAAGAATTTTTAAACTGTATCCACTTAATTTAAAACATGGTGTATGCACCAGATTATGTTTCACTAGTAAATCTCTTGCGCATTTAAAACACACAGTATCTTCGCCTAATCGAGTTCCGCACACCTTGGCATCGACGAGAAAAATTGCCCTCCCTTCAATTAATTTCGGTCTAAACAACCAAATCGTAAATATCGCCAGCAGCGCGCTTCCTCCTCCCCCGCACTTTCGTTGCTCGCGCGAGGTGCAAAAAAAGTTCGCCAATTAGGCTGAGCGAAATATCGCGCGGAACTCCCACGTCGAAGCTCGCACACACTCGCGTGGTTTTCCCACTCGCGCGCTCCTTTTTTTCCTCTCTTCTCGCGAGCACGCGCGCGCTCTCGGTGTATATAGCCCTCGGTGCACAGTCTCCCTCTCCGACGACGCGCTCGATTACCGAAGCCGGTTATTAGCCCGTCGACGAGCAGACGTCTTCTCAGTCCTAATAATTTCGCGCTCGCCTCCCCGATCAATCCCGGCTCGTTACGTACCTGGGAGCCGGGATAATTAAATTCCCCTTGAATTTCGCGGATCCTCTTCATCCTTACGCTATATATATATATATATAGCCGAGCGTCGCGCGATCCGCTGTTTGCTTCCGAGCGTCACGCACGAACCCATCATAAATAATTTCGATAATCGGCGGCATTATTCCCTAGACGGGTGCGCTCCAGCGCTATCTCAATCGTGCTTGCCCCCGCTCTTTAGCTGAGCTCCCTCTTTGTTGGAGCTGTTATCAGCAGATAAGGATACTCGCGTTTTTTTTTCTTTTTCGAGCCTGCTTCTTTCGAGGAGATGCGCCAGGCGATCAAAAAGTGCTCCTCTCATGAGGATCCCTTGTGCGATGGGAAATGAGGACTTGGCTGAGTTTCGTTTTTCGATCTGCATAATGACGGGTGCTCCTTCGATCCCTTTCTCGATCGTATTGTGATGAGCTTATGATTACGTCTGGAATTGCGCTTGTAATAAGTATGAAAACAAATACAACTTAAGCTGAGTTAGGTTGATGTTTCCTTAGCATTTAACGAGATAGGATATGCAAGAAGCGTAATGGAAAGACTGACCGTATACGCTTATGAAAATTGCCTTCTCGGTAATATGTTAGCTAATACCTCTTGAAAGATGATGTAAAAATGAAAAGAAAGATGTTTTCACGCAAATTTTTAGTTTCACGAAATGATTTCGTCGTGTACATGTAGTAAAAATTTGAATTACATATTCTATTGAAAATACATATTCTATTTGTCAGGTTTATAGTATAGTGCGCCCATGCGCCTTTGCACTACGGTGCTGCCACCACTCTTCCCTCTCGTCAATACGCACAGAGAATCCCCACTGTAAAGACGTGTCAAGGAGCGTTCTAATAAAGAATTCATAGAAAGTTAATTTCGTTGTTCACTGTGTATCTTATTTTCCAATACAACCCTGCCCCTGCATTCAAGGGGGTTATTCATTCTAATTTTAGTGATATTTGATTATAATGATTATAAGAAATCAACCGACATCTTTTGTAATCAGTTATTGTAGCGTAACAAGTACAATGAATAATAAGAATTCATCGAGCAAAAAGAGTGTGCCATCTCCAGTTAATAATTCCGTTAGTTCAACGCCTAACCATTTAAGTCTTAAGGTAGTACATATAAGTAAGGCAGCAGATCCGGTAGTGGGAAACATATTACAGAGTCCATCTGGTGGTAAATGTACTAGCTAATATTATGTACTATATGAAAGTTTTTCTATAGACCTAAGTATAGCGACTTTCGCGATTTTTGCAAAAATCACCAAAACTTCTTTCGAAATCGTGTTGTATTTTATTTCCTTCTCAAAACAGTAGAACGTAAGTCTATTCTGAAAAAGCACTTAGCCCATAAATTCATTCGCGGCAAGCACGCAAAGCTTCGGCGATCGATTCGTAAAATCCAGCGAATCGAGTTCTCTCGTCTATCGCGTTCGTCTACTTTCCAGACGGTTTCGTGCTCGTAGAATCGCGAGAGAGCGCAGGCACTGACAAGGGAAGCTCTTTGTCGGTTCTAATCCGCACAAACGCTCGTATATATGTACACTGCGGAAAGAGATACTCCGCCGCACGCGACTTTCGTCTCGCCGACTTTAACGGCGGCGCGTACGCTTGTAACGGCTCTACGTGTGCAGTCTCACCGCAAAGATCCCCTGTATATTTGGCGAGACGACGCGTGTATACCGCAAGAGATGCAGATTTCTGCCTACGAGACGGAATTGCGCTAAATGCTGCGAAAGAAACCTTTTTACATTAGCGCGATGCAGAAATGAGAATAATCTTTTTTAGTTTCAGCAAATAACAAATAACGTACAACTCAAAAAGTGTAATCCAGGTCCAGACCAGTGTACCTGTATCTTTTAGGGGTCGCTGCAAATCAAGAGGCAAGTTATTCCTACATCAGAATAACCCGAGCAATCACAGATTTTTTCCCATGACCTAAATATCGACCCCGAACATCCACAGATCATCCCCAGCAAAACCATAAACAATGAACTAATTTTTTTCACGTGCTTGTATAATAGGCAGCTGAGAATATCTAATTTAAATATTGTGTGAAATTTTTCCTAGTCATTAATTTAAACTTCCCATAAGTAAGTAACAATAATTCATCCAAGTCTATAAAGGTCGCGTATCCAAACAGTACACCAATAAAATTGTAATGGACCTCGCCTATTTCCCAAGCGCGAGCGCAAACATGCGACCTCGCGCGTAAGCCTCTTAATCCGCGCGATAAAGAGCCGCATTTAGATCGGGCGGAAAGAGGGAAAAAAAGTCAGCCGCGGCGGTGCGGGCTCAAATTGTACGCGATCCTATCCAAAGAGAGCATATAAACAAGTCATAAAAAAAGATCGCGCGCGCGCGTGCGCCTGTCCCGTCGGCGTTTGCCTCGCGTCGCCGGGCAAAGGGAGCCTGCGCTCTACCGGCTCGGTACACACGAGCCGCGCCAGCCTGACCTCCGCATAAAAGGAGTCGCGGCGCTTATCGCTGCCGCCACCCCCTCCCCCGCCTCCGCCGCTCGTCCTTCTTTTCCCGGCCGATATCTCTCGCGACCTGCAATTAACGCCGCCGCCTTTTTGAAAGGGAGCGCCGCGCGCCGCTTCAAAGGGAGCCGCGCGGATTATAACGTCGGCCGAGGAGAAAGGCAAAGCTACCGCCTTTACGCGTGTTTTTTCCCGATGCCCGCGCGCATTCTCCGACGCCGAGAGAGGCTCTTCCTTCCTTCTTCGCTCTTTTTTTCTTTTTTCGCGCCGACCGAGCGTGCATAGCGCGAGCGACGCTATACGGTGGAAGTCGAGGGGGACGGAGGAACGGGGTCGCGACTTTCAAGCGGTCGCGGGGAGGCTGCTGCAGAGGTGGGCTTTCACGCCGCGGTTTTGCCGGGCGCGATACGCTTGTGCTCGATGACTTCTCTCTTTTGCGCAATTTTTATCGCGCGCTGAAGAAAGTTGATGTACCCCGCCGGCGCGCGCCGCGGATATTACTCTGCAAGTGGAACTCGAGACTCTTTTTTAAACGGCAGTGGGATTCTCGCGGTGAGTTTCTACTTTTTGATTTAGGTTGATGATACGCGAAAAAAATTTGCAATAATTATAGTAAACAGAGACATACTCGACCTAGTCAATAATTATTATAAAATACAGCAATTTTCAATACAATTCATCAATATAGATGGAATTGTGACTGCAGGTCGATATAAATTTGTAAGAAATGTTATATAATATCATAAAAGCTTATTATATTTTTTAATTCTAAACTTTTTTTCCACAGGTACAAAAGTGAAAAAATCGCCTCTATGTCCGATAGCCCCTTAAATCCACCATACTAAGGCATACTAAAGGAAGTATGTGATTAAGATCTTCCTTAGTGTTTTCAAATTTAAAAACAATAATTATTATACTGCATCTCTCTCCCTCTCACCTATTCACTCTGGAACAATACCGCTACCTCTTTGAGTTTATAAATGTGGATGTACACGTGCAAGTCAGACCGTTCTAGAAAAAATTATGGTGCCTGAACGTGTGGGGCCCCCGTATCTCCCGCAGAATTTCAAGATCCTCGCGGTGCTTCTGAATTTATGCAAAGGAGTAAGTGCAGTGTATCCAAAAGACCGAAAACCCACCTTATACGATGTCCCCTCATTTGCCTGTTCAAATAAGTCATCACGTTATAACCACAAGCCCGGCTGGCTGCCCGCGCGCAACAATTATCCGCGAAATTGCGAAATCATCGCCAATTATCGTAATCTCATTCCGGGAAGGAAAAAAGGACGCGCGGCCCGTCACGCAAAAGACCAACACACTCGCGGGGCGATCGGCGCCGCGAGCCACGCGAGGCGCCTCCGAAAAGTTGGGAAGCCCCGGGGATAATTCGCCCCGCGGGGGTACGTACGCAGCGGGAAAAGCGCATTCCACGGCCCAATAAAGGCTCATTACGCGAGCTGCGCGCGGCATCGTATAACTCGATAAACTGCGGCCCCGTGCACTTGGGAAAAGAAAAGGAGCACTAGGATCGGGTAATGGGCTGCGGTGCCAGCGCGTCACTGTTTGCATTGCACTGCACACACGACCCTTATCAATTTGAGACGCGTCCCTCGGCCGCGAATTATGCATATAAACGCTCGCAGGAAGGACGGCGGGTAAAAAGGTGAGCGTGGAGCCGGGGGGTGGAGAGAGAGAGAGAGAGGGAGGAGGTGGTGGTCGCGAGATGACAAAGGACGGAGGAAGGAAGAGGAGAGGAAAGGAAAGCCCTTGTGCGCGAGCCGGAGAAAAAGGGAAAAAGGAAGAAGGGGGAGAGAGAGAGAGATGGATGGAAGAGCTGACTTCGCGTTGCGGGCTAACGAGACTCCGGGTCTCGTCGGGGGGCTATTATCATAATTGTGGGCTGCAGGCAACGGTTGTGCCCACAAACCAGAATCCTCTTTCTCGTCTCATCATCCACCTATAACCGCCGCGCTCTCCTCTCTCTCTCTCTCTTTCCTCGTCTTGGAGGTCGTCCGTCCCGCTCGCTCCTCCGCGCAAAAGCGGCGGAATATGAACAGCTCGTACGCGCGCTCGCTCGCGTGTAAGTATGGGCTGAAATTTCAAAGGGCGCGTGTGCGTATGTGTGTACGCGAGGCCGAGCGATGGACTTTGTCGACAAATTCGCGAGCGGCTGCACGAACAGCGCGATAATTTCACTCGGCTCGTTCGCCGCTCGTTTGGGAACACGAGTTCCTGCCGGGACTATTGGATTTGCTAATCGGCTTTTTACACGGGACGCGTAACAGGAGCGTGGAGCTCGGTTTAAATAATCGTAAATAACGAGGCGTTTCTCACTGGAAATTTTGAATTTAATGGGTAATCTATATGTGAGTGTAGATTCGCCACTCGATTATAGCGCGAGCGTAGGATAGAGTGGTGATTAACGCCCAGTCGTCACGGCAGTGATAAAAAGTACAATAAGCGAAGATTATTTTCACGCGTACTTGGCTGATCTGCGCGCGTGGCACGTATCATTTCCATGCGGTAATTGAATAAAAACGCGCTGAATAAATAATATAAATTTCTTTAATTGACTGAGATTGGCTGAAATTATCTGTAAATGAGTAAGTTACGGTACAGTCCACATAAATTAGCGTTAAATATGAACCTAATTAGTGTCTAATTATGGTCTTTCCATCGCCTCGCCTTCCACCCTATTTTGATGCAAATGCAACATTATTTCAAATCGTAAAAAAAAGATCGAGCAGATCTAACGCGCACGAGGCTTACGCTACTTTGGCAAAAGTAAAAATCGTACAGGGATGATTTCCTCGTTCTTATCCAAGAACTCCTTAGCAGGTTTCTTGTTATAGATGCGAAAACGGGGAATACATTTAAGAGGCTTTTCAAAATAAAACGTAGAGAAAATTACAGATATCAACTCTTGCCACGCATATATTTGCAAGAAATTGAAATAACTACTTGCAAATACAAAATAAACTCACTTTAAGCGTATCTAAATATTGCAAAAAAATAATATCTAATTTGTTTATCCTCATTAGCAAAATCCACAATCTTTTTTAACTTTTTTCATAAAGTTCAGAAAAATTCCTATGACGGCGTATCTACTTCTTCTGTTTAATTTATCTCTTATTCCGTTTAATATACTGTCAAAAAAGTTTACGTACTCCATAAATAATTTATAGTTATTCACTAAATAACAGGTTGTGATTTATTTTAATTCGCGAGGGAAGTAATTTAATCGGAAAGGCATTTTTAACAAAATTATTTATTATAAATTTCAGATTAAGTAGAAACGTTTTGAAACTTAATAAATCATTATGTCATTATTCTGCAAATTCTTTGATTAATCATATTGAGATATCAAATTCATATTTATTTATTTATTTGCATTAGACGGGCTAAATAGCTCATTACAAAAGTGTATAAAATTTATTTCAAAAAGAAGAGAATCTACACAAATTTACAAAGATAAAAGATATGAAAAGAAAACTAAATAAAACTAAATATTAAAATTAATAGTGCATTTTTGAATGCATCAATTTCAGTACTAGATTTGACCCTCCCTGGAAATACTCCAGATCCCTGCTGAAAAAATTCAGGTGATAAATCACCTGATGATTTGACACGATTTATCATCTGACAAATCATCTGATATCAGATAAATCAAGTAATAAATCATGTGAGAAACTAGACTCATCTGATTTATCCGATTTCTCTCCTGATTTATCCAATATAAGCTGATTTAATGCCTGATTTATCCAATATAAGCTGATTTATTGCCTGATTTATCCAATATAAGCTGATTTATTGCCTGATTTATCCAATATAAAATAATTTATTGCCAGATGAAAAATCGTGTCAAATAGCCACGTGATTTATCATCAGATTTTTTTTCAGCAGGGATATAATATTTGTCATATGAAAACGTTTTAAATTTTCTTATTTTCTTATTAACTAATCATCTTGCTTCTTTAACTGCTTCAAACATTGTGTCATCATTTTCTTAAGAGAGAATTTTTAATTCAAATACAAAATGTAATAAACAAAACCCTAACACACTTTTACACTTCCAATCTAAACTCCAGTTTTTGCAGTCGCGCTCCTCGGCCAGTGAAAAATCGGCGATAAAAAGAAAATAATTAAACTGGACGTTGAAAAAAAAAGGAGCGGACCCCCCGCCAGCGATCTAACGCGATCGATTTATAACACTTCCGTGGCATCGCCTTATTTGTCCCGTCACTGCTACCACGGCGCGCTCGCGCGCATTCTCCTCCACCTCCGTTCCTCCGGGCGGTCGCGCTCACCGGCCTCCCGCCCGCCGTCGACTCGACGCTCCGAAGGTGTTTTAAATATTTGTCTCGCCGGGACGCTACGACGGTCCTTGATAAATCATGCGAATTAACGGGTGGGCGTTCGAATCCTTTATACCCGTCCGGTCTCTCCTCGCGTCCATATATTGAGCGCCGTCGCGGTGGACACCGGGGGAATATTATTATGCGAGCGAGCGCATAATAATAAACATTTATTTTCATGCTCTTGGAAATTCGAATTTTTTTTAGCGTTAAATTTTGCGGCTTCGCGAGGCGCTTCTAAGGTCGTGAGTGGAGAGTTATGGCGTGGATGGACGTCTTTTTTTATAGGGGGATACTTGTTGCGGCGTTTTTTTTAATGTTTTGGAAACTGTGAAATTTGAGATTTGATATCGAGATGAGGAGGACGATTAAATAATTCGCGCGCGAGAGAAATTGAAATGGACGTTATTGAGCAGTTATTTTTCGGTTGCTTCTTAATTATTCAAAGTTTTTATATCCAGTGAAACGAATGTCGTTGACCAGACTGATTTTTATCTATTTAAATCCTTCGAGTCTGTTGCGACAATTAAATATTAGTTTTTTAAATTATTTAATGAGAAACTTAATTATACACTTTAAGGGTCAGTTAAAAAAACTTTCTAGAAATTAATAATATTCATTTTTAAACAATTACTAGTTAATGTGAGCGCGATTTAACTTGAAAAAGAACACATTTTTATAAATAAATTATCTTCTTTGGTCTGTATAAGTGAATCACAGTTTTTTTCCTGCATTAATTTCTTATAAATTTTTGTACACTTTTTTCTTATTATTCAGTTTCTTTTCTGCACTGGAAGAATTTTATAAAAATTACGGTGATTGTAAATATAAATATTGCATAAAAAAACTTAATTATGGGACTATAAAAGATCATAAAAGATGTAATTTTTATCTGAAGCTTCTTGGCTGATGGAAAGTTTGTTATTTTATTACCAGTGTTACAAACTCCCCCTCGATTTCTTTTTTTACCTAATTTTATGGTTTATACCTACCGTAATTTTTACAAGAAATTTCTGTCAATGCATCTACAATTTTTCCAACACCTAATAGACAGTGACATCATTATTTCATCCCGAGTACAGTATTACGAGTAGTCGCGGCTGTAAATAAACCCCCATAATAAATATCCGACAGACAGTAAAAAAGTCTTCGCATCAAAAGCTCACCCCGAGCTTCGCGCAACACCCGTGAGAGCATCGGCTCCATCTCCATAAAGCAGGCTCGTTGGCGCGCGTGCCTCAGCCGGAAACTCGACGCTTTCTAAGCGCAAACTTCCCCCGTGTCCCTGAGAAAAAAAATCTCCCCCCTCCCCCCTCCGCGCAGCTCGTAAACAGGAGAGCCCCAATAAAGCGGCGGAGCATCCGCGGGAAGGATTGAGCCATTCGCGCGGCCGTCGCTTTTTCCGGGCCGTCGCCTCGTTTGAAACGGGGCCTCGATGATTAATTCGAGCTCGTCGCGCGGAGCGCGCCTAATGAGGGGGAGTGCAAAACTGGTAAAAGGGGGGGGGGGTAATGACGCTCGCGAGGCCGCGGCTTTCGTTATTGAAAATTAATAATGCAACTGCGAGCGGGTATAGGCGGACCGTTAGGTGGAAGTCGCGGGATTACCGGCGCGATAGGACGCCAAGTGTCTGTTAAATCAGGAAGCGTGTATAACGCGGAAAAAAGAAGGTACGGAGGAAACTCGTTACTTCGGTTTTCTTACGGCTTTCAGCGGGGTATTAAATGGTAAGTACTTTTGTGATAAGATATAGGCTGCGGCGATTTAATACTCCCGGGTTAATTTAAAGGCGGATAACTCAAGATATTAATAAGTAATTTAGAGTTTGCAATTATGAATTGCTAATGGCCGGTCGGTAATGATTATGCTATGAATTCGGTGCAGACTATATGAACAATAAATTATGTATATAATATTTCATGAAGCAGTAAATTGCTTGTTTAAAGTACACTCGTTTAGAATAATTACTGAAGAAGTTTTAAAAGAATAAATTGGAACAGCTGTGAATGTATTTATAAAAGGAAATAAGCGAATTCGAATTTCGATTCCGATCGAAGTCGAGGTCATTTTACTTTCGAATTAAAGCTGAGGTAGCGGAATCATAATTAGGTAAATTTCATTGAAAAAATATTAGGTTTACGACCGCCTCTTATACACCTACCTTATGGAAACAGGCAAGGAATTGTCAAGTAACAGGTAAACGTTAAGGAATCCAGCCAGTTTCCCCGAGACACGTACCGATCTAATTTCTACATCGGTATAGGTAACATTACAAAGAAATATTAATTAATAATGAAAGTGTATTCTCTTATTAGAGTTTTTGATTTTAGAATATGTACAAAAAAATTAAATAGTTTTTCTTAAAATCTAATGAACTTGATGAACAGCCCAAAGAAAGAGATCTATACCGAATCTACATTACTGACTAAATTTAAATTTTCAGCTTGATTGTTGCTCTTTTACTCTAGTTATCACGTATAAATGCAATACACATGTTTAGATTAATTACAGATGAATTTAAAAATAAATAAATTCTAACAACTATGAATCTATTCATAAAAGGAAACATGCAAATCTTGTCAAATTAAAGCTTATTTTACTTTCCAATTAAATCTTAAGATATAAAAATAAAAAATTTCATCAAGCAAATTCCAACGTACAGAAAAGGCTAACTCTTGAGTACTAGTGATTAAAATAAAACAATTAAAACTATTATTTATTTTCTTTTTGAATTCTGCAAGTTGCAAAAGATAAACAATAAATAACATAGCAAAACATAAGGCATTAACAGCAGATGAAGTTTAAACCTAAATTAAAATGCAACAGCTGTGAATATTTAAACAGAATTTTAATCAACTTTCTTCTCGAATTCCGTAAATTTTGCGTAAAGGCAACATATTTAACATATCGTTTCATTACCTAACAAAAAGTTTACTTGAATAATTCACAAATGACTTAATTTCCACTCATCAGCAGCGAACTGAGAGACATGTAAAGTGGCTCAAAAAACACGAAATTAAGAAACATCGAAGATCATGTAAAATTCGAAGGGGGGAAAGAGGCGAAGGTAAAGCGGGCGAGCCAGCGAGAGAAAAAGAATCGGAGGTAGGGAAGATCGTGAGAGGATAGAAGGACCACCCTGACGCACTCGGCGAAACGCTATATCCTCCCTGAGAAGACGAATACCGAAGTAAGGGAGACAGAAAGACGAAGAAAGAGAGAGAGGGAGAGAGAAGGAATAAAAAGCACTGAAACCGATTTCGATCGAGGACGGCTTTTACCTTACGAGGCGTCGGATTCGCGTGTTTTTGCGCACCGCGACACCTGATATTCACTCTAGTCGCCTCTTCCCTCTACGGCCGGCGAAGAAACGTATAGCTGCACACAGGCAGAGCCCGAAGGAGACATGAGAAATGGACAAGGAGAGAATTTATTTGCGAACGATTCATGATTCCGCGTAAGCTCATTCATTTAATTGCCGTGCGTGTGCGTGTGCCAGCGTGCGGTTCTTCTCTCTCTCTATCTCCCTCCTTTTTTTACCCCGCGTTTCTTTTATTGCCGCAGCAGAAATTCACCTTGAAAGGAGATACGCGTGTGTAGCGCCGTTTTATTTTTTCGGTCGCCAGCGGACTCCCTCGGAGTGATGCCCAACGAACGACGGAATAAATTTGGAGGACATCCTTCTGGAAACAATTAATTTTGCGAGAAGACAAAAAAAAAGGAATCGGACGAAAAAGCGTGACGTTGATGCCTTAAAAAACGTTATTAAGTGTTGCGATTCCTAATTTGTAATACGTCCGGAGTGAAAGAGCGACGTCGACTTCTTTACGGGCCTTACTCGGCCGAAGGGATACTCTCCGACTGCCATTTTAGCCCGCATTATTTTAATTCCCAAGTAATTCGAGCGTTCATCAGTATGCAAATGCACTCGTTTGACGAATAAATAACAGGGCTGCCTTCAGAAAATTCATTATGCAGCGCGGGCACTTATCAGCGCAAAGTATCTTGTCTCTGAATAAACAACGGTTCAAAAAGTTCGCAACGCAATCTGATTTCAGCGATGAAACGCCGCGATAAATCTGAAAAAAAATTGAAAAACTCCGCGCTACGAAGAATCGCGCGAATCACTCAAACATTTAATAACCATTTTTCAGCGGATCGATCTCCCTCGCTCTCCCCGCGTCGTTCGTCCGAATTAAAAATTCGATAAATATTCACGAAAAAAAAAAGAGAAAAAAAAATATCCGGCCGTCGAAGCGCGGAGCACGAAAAGTACACAAGGAGAGGAAAACAATCGGGTTGCGGGCACCCGGAGGGGCTGCATAATAAAAGAGACGTCGAGGCGGGGGCGCGACAGGTAGCCCGGGCGGTGCGTACGTGCGCATTCCCGCTGCACACCCGAGACGTTTACGGCGACGCGCCGGGCCAATAAAACCCGTTAGCGGAATAAAAGTCACGTGTGTTTTGACGGACGGCGAAAATCCCGCCTCGTTCGGCCCGGCTTGTTATTGCTTTCGACACGAGGCCCCGGCTCGCAATGGATTTTTACGACGGCGGGTAATTGATTGGGGTAGGCTCGTTGCCGCTGCCTCGCTTTCTTTACGGTTTTCGCAAGGTGATGCGTGCGCCTCGATTATCGCTCGCCCCGCTGCGGCTCTTTTCTTTTAGGCGCGAGAGTTGGGAGGATTTTTTTGCGGGAAAACGAGTGGGTTATGGGTTATCTTTTGGAATAATCTTTAAGCTTAGAATATATGGTACCTTTTTATGCGGGTTGTAATGAGGATCTAGTACCGTAAATACAGGACCTCTAAAGGTTAATTTGAAAGGGGTGAGAAGAAAACGATTTAGAAAAATTATGAGAAGTAACCCTTTTTAAATATACGAGGTGTTCCTCTTTGAAAAATACGGGAAAATATCACTTCTAAATGAAAATATCATTTGTAAAATAAGAAAAATGCTTTTGTGAATAGGACCATTGCCTTTTCCTTTATCAATAACGAGACTTTCTTTTCTTATCTTTCATTATTATGTACATAAGACAAAAAAGATTTCCCTTATATTTTCAGGAATATTCTATAAAATTAAGGAGATTCTGTTTTTATTCTCCGTGAAGTGTATTTTAATGCGAAGAAAGGAGTGTTTCATTTTTAGAGTTATGAGCTCATGAGTAAGACTTTAGTTTTTTTTATTTTACTTTATTGAAGATTGCTTGTGGATAGTGCAGCGATGTTGGATGAACGCCAGGCTCAAATTGTTGCGATTTAAAAAGCTGCTCGAGAAAAAAGTCGTTATAGTAACGAGCGTGTGTAACGATGGCACTTCTATTGTCCTTTAAATAACAATGCACTCGAAGAAAATTTCGAAATCATTTTCTTCTGCTCGCATGTTTTTCTGATACTTTAAATCAAATTAAAATTGTTTAAATATATTAAGGAATGTGGTATTATTGCATCGCATTTTTAGAGCATCTTCAACATCGAAGCTCTTATTAATTGTGCTCTTTCAAAATTGAAATGCATTTATGATTTATGCTGAGAATATTTTCTTTATAAAAATTATACAATAGGTATTGTAATGTTCTCAAGGTCTGTCGTAGAAAACAGCAAAGCAGTTTCTATAATTATGTAAGGAATCTATGTAATAATGCTATCTATAAAGAATATTCTACAAGTTTCTATAATTCTGTATAAGGAATCTTTATAAAATTTATAAATCTGATATCAATTTTACAAAGTTTCATAGTGTGAAAGGCTAATTGTTACTGTATTCCAAAGCTACTTCATGGATTTGTTGCATATTTTGCATATGATAACACTTAAATTTTCAGAAAGAAATAAAAATTATTAAATTAGTAATAAATTTAATCGTATTTCTTAAAAATTAATCTATACATTAATATGATGAAGCTGAAAAACCTAGTCGATTTTAAACAATTGATTTTTTTCTAATTATTCTATAACTTTCAAATGATAAAAAAGCCCTCCACTTAACCAGATGGATCGTAGAGAAAGGAAATAACTTATTCACAAACAAATTCAATAAAAAAGAATTTTTACTACAAGTTGCATACAGATTAGCAAGTCACGCCGAGCTACAGACATTCAAGCACCGTCAAAACAAAGTCCCTTAACGAGCCGACCGAGAAACGTCAAAACCAATACGTCAAAGCCTGAGCGAGTAAATCCGCTCCCTCATCCCTCCGCGCATCGTCTCGGCTCGCTCCCAAAAGTAACGAGCTCCGCGCAAAATCTCTCAACTCCGTAGAAGTTATTGAACCCCGACAGCCCTCATTTTCTCCTCCTCCCCCCCTGGACCGTCCTTCGCCTCCTCGTCTCCTTTTTTTTCGCGATCTCGCGCTCGCTCGACTCCGGGGCACGAGCGCTCCCCCTTCCCCCCTTTCTCTCTCTCTCTCTCTTGGTCCTGCCTTTTTCGCGTGCGTTTTTGCTACGCGCATTTCCCCGAGAGCGGAGTCCGACCGCCACGGGGCGTGTATGTTTGTTTAGCCTCGGCCGCGCACCCTGTTATTATAGGAGCGAGCCCGTGGAGCCGAGGCGAGCTTGAAAAGTGCACGCGCGCATTCACAGACACGCACGTACTAATGCACATACACACGCGGACAAACACGCACACAAACGGCGAGAAGATCCTACCGGCGGATAGTCCGGTGTATACCTCGGTAGCGAAGGCTCGCCTTCAATATCGCCAATTTTCTTGCCCGCCCCGCGTGCCTCGGGATTTTGCATTATCCCCGGTGCGACGATCTCCTTCTCCACCTCCTCCTCCTCTCGGTCTATCCTCCTCCTTCTTTTCTTTCTTCTCTCCCCATTTTTTTGCAGGGGCGTTCAGCCTGGTATTTGCTCTCCTCGAGCCGAGCGCGCGCGGGCCGATTTTACGGTTTCGTTCCGCGGCTTATTGAGATTGAGCGTTTACCGGTATCATCTGCGCGAACTCGCGCGCTGGTTATCGGGGTAATTTATTGTCCTGTGCGCTCGAGGTTTTTGAAAATGGTGGATTTTACGGACTATACGTTGTCGGACCTTCGCGATCGTTAGTTGCAGATCGACGTACCTTCTAAATCTGAATTAGTGAAATTTCTGTGATTTCACTAATTTTATGTGAATTTCTAAGTCAAAAGTATCCCATTAATTGAATTAGAGGGATACTTTTGACTCAGAATATGTCATTGTTCACATAAAATTAGTACAATCGCAGAAATTTCACTGATTCAGATTTAGATAGGAGCGTTATTTAAACGTTTTGGTGGTGACATTTTTTTTTTTCTTTTTATAATTTAGGTTATATATTTTTTTTTAATAATTTAGGTGCAGTTTCTTTCAGTATTCAGTACGAAGCTTTTTGCTAGATGAAAGCTGTTGATGTAAATACGTGCTAGCACTTTAAAAGTGGCGGTAGTTTGCCCACGTATCAGAGTAGGCGATTTTCTAAAGCTGCCTTTTTAATGCTTTTTACTCAAGGCGCGTCAAACCTGAAATTTTCATTTAAAAATTCCATAGAAACTTTGTGAAAAGCGTAACCTACATAAACTTTCCGCGGAGCTGTTTGTAATTAAAAATATCTTTGACGACATTAAAACCCAGAAAAAAGTAGCGCGCAGCCTTTTTATACTTCGGAAATGAATCATCTCTAAATTGGAACAGCAGAAAAAAAATGAACAGAAGGCAAGGATCGGGCAGCGCTGGAAAGGAGGCAAGGAGGAGGTGCCAGCGGGCAGAAAAGGGGTAACGGCCATATAACACGGAAGGACAGCGTGGAGCCGTGGATAGGGTACCGTGGAGGCTTCAGCTCCCGCGGCATGGGATCGTATAAATTTACGAGTATTTTTTCTGAATGCGACTGCTTTTTGACTGTCTGCGGGGGTCCTCTGCGAGCGCACATCTCATTCGAGAATTTTGTAGGATTTGCAGGAAATCGGGAAGCGACGTGCAAATTTGTTAAAGTTAAGAATTATACTATAAAATTTTAGTTCCATGGTTACTGTGTAAACTTTTCTTGCTTCTCGCACTGAGAGAAGAATTTCTACTAGTTATTTCCATGGTAATTTTTAATTGAAATGTCTTTGTTTGTAAATAAATTTAATCGTATGATGGCGCGTATTTTTATCGGCTATTATTTGTAAACTTATCGTGTATGATTTCCGCACGTATTGTGTAAATTAAAATACAAAATTTGTTAAATTGCCTAATTACTTTTACAGAACGATGTAATTACATTTTTTTATGAAAAATAAAAAAGACTTAATTTTAAAAAATGCCTCAAAGTTAATAAAATGCACCTAAAATAGTCCCGAAGAACAAATTTCCCAAACAAATTTCAACACACTACCGAAACAATCGCCCAAGCTCTCATCGAGAATAAACGATTTTATTTTTTAAACGAATGAAAAATCTCGTACACATGTCAAATAAGCGACAGATTCGGGTACAGGGGATGGTATACAATAACAGCGTCTCTAACCCCGTGCGTTTTCTCGGCGCGATTTTCCCGCAGAATCAATGGGCCGTGTGTGTACACTGCATCCAGGCGCACTTTTGTGCGCGCGCGCGTGTACGGAAGCATTGTGCCTTGCGCCGACGACTGTTATGACTGCGATAAAGCCGGACCGACTCGTGGGAAGCGTTCAGATTAGAAATGTGTTTTATTGTGTTTCTTAACGCGCGCGATTTACATTACAATGGCTTTCGTGAATTTTAATGTCGTTCGAAGCGACTGGCTATCTAATGTCGTGGTAATACTCGTGCGCACTTGTAGGGATATGAGTTTAATGATTCCGAAGCAATTAATGGATCCGTACGTGCAAATAAGTCTTTGAACGATGACAAGACTAACGGGATACTGGATTTTATTTTCATTCAAGACTAATGAACTAGAAGTCTCCTAGTTTACTTTCTTTCGATAAGTTTGAATTTTACGGATTGTAAGATATTTACACTTCAAGACTATAGAAAGCGCGTCGGATTTTGCTAGTTATGTTAAAAATTAAACAACGAAATTAGAAGATCGAAGGATTCTCTGGGAAAGTTTAGTCTCAATGCAGTTAGCATCGTGTTTTCTTTTTTACAAATTTATACTGAATTTGATAAATTATGGTTAAGGTACATTTATAGCAACAATCAGACATTGATAACTTTTTTTCGCATTTAATGCAGATTTATTTTATGCAGATTATTATGTATTTTATAGGAAATATATTGACATTCGTTGAAATAAATTTTTAATAAAGCTTTCTTTTTACTCGGGCAATACTTTATATATCTTTGGGGCAATTGTTACGATCAATGTTTACGAAAATGGAGCGATCAATTCCACTTTTGACCAACGCTGCATTAGCTTTATCCAAAACAGATTTTGAGGGTTGCAGTTCTCTGGCGAGGATCCAGGCTCTGGTTGGAACACTGACAAAGAAATGGTAATATTTAATTACAAGTTATAAAAATGTATTGCATTATTTTCGATAAATTGTACGTTTTAAAAAGAAAAATTGAAATATTGCAACAGTTAATCATTATACTGAATGAAGTACATTATAACTGATTAAAATTTATCTAAACTTTTGTTAATAAATATTTCAAAGCAAGTTAGATTTTTTGAAAATCGATTAATAAATATTTACCCATCTTTGCAACTCCACATCACAGTGTACGAAGTGTAATCGGTATCAACGATCCAGTAGGGCGACACGTCGTTGCTTGATGGAATGGCAATTGTCAGTTTGGCTTTCTCAGCATCCTTTTGTGAAACAATACCGTTGAGGGTGGAAGGTTGGCCAGCACTAATAAAATTCAAATGATTACAAGATTTCCGCGATTCAGAATCATTCAGAAAAATTATATTACTTGCCTTGTCGGTACTTGATTGAGCACAACGCTGACTGCGCCACTTTTGCTTACGGAATAATGCACGGTGGTACATTTTCCTCCAATCACATCGGGGTAGCGTTGGATTTCGTGCCACGTGCCAGCGAACTAAAAGAAAAGTAAAATAAACGGTATTTATTAGGTATGTACAAGACTTCACATGAATTAAAACGACTTGAGAGGAGATGAGATGACTTGAAATGATCGAGACTCTGGTTTCGATCGCGGTCTCACAATTTTCGGTTTATGAGCAACACACGTTAACTTATTAGGAATAAAATTATTTAAAAGCAAAAGCATTAATTTGAAAGAGTTTTAAATCGAGAGTCTTGTGAAGACCGAAATTCTTGAAAAAAATCAAGACTCACGATCGAAAAATTCTGTCGAGACGAGAATATCGTTTTCGACATGAGATTTTTTATATTACTCATAGAAAACACACGGATATATTTAAGCTTTTCTTGTCTTGCATAGGCCCAGAATGTTGGATACGTGGGAGTAAGTAAATGGTAGTCGTACTATATAAATGTTTTTACAAAAAAATGTATTCAAATTTAGAGATACCTAACCACGTCAGAAAATATTATATCTTACCTTACTGATATCAAAACCTGGCTTTACTGGCACATTGGGACATTTTTTAAATACAGGCCCTTGTGCTGCAGCACTTGCAATGAGAACGAATGCTAAATACACTCTCATCATTTTGGTTTGTGTAAAAATCTAGAAGAAAAATCACAAACGTTTGAAATGACAAAGTAAATCTACAATAATGAATAATACAGAAATTAAAAAATTCTTCACTGTAATAGACTAGAGTAAAGTAATAACGTGTACCTTGCACTCCGTAGATGGTTACAAAGTAATTACGAATTTTGTGAGAAGTTGCGCTTTTTTATACCTGATTTTACCACTTTCTTTCGTTTCTGTTATCTGTCACGAGATCTGCAATGCAAATAAAATGTTTTGAGCTTCGGTTAATTTTTTTAATCTGTTAATAAACCACTAATATTGCCTCAGATAAGAATAATTTACTTGTAATCGAAATTATGCAACAATTATCTATAGTAATATATCAATGAAATAATGATATTCTTTCAAAATGATTTATTTTGAATGAGACTTGTTAGAAATATTGTTTACAGCAAATGAAACATATTTAATGGGGTGGCCTACTATGCCCGAAGGTTCACATTGCCCCAATGTGCATTGCAATAAATCAATACCTATAATATTCTTGGTAAAAATGACTTACATTCACGCTTTTATGAGATTCAATTTTTTAGCACTAGTATCGGAAAATACTATTGTAATACTCCTTGCGTTAGTGCCATTTACCGCACGTTAGTGTGTGCAAATCTGAAGTTAAAAATTCATCTATTTTCATAAATTTTGTTGTTTAAAATTGCAATTGTAAAATATGAATTTGTTAAAATTGAGATGATAAACAAAATTCTGTACTATTAAAAACAGATAACAGTTTTTAGCATGAAAGTGACGTATACATTTGAACATGCAAATTATCTTGACTTACATAATCTGGAAAACATGCAAACGAATAATATGTGTACAAGTAAAGTATAAACAATTAGATATAAGAGTAATCTTGTTTACTGTGATTCCAAAATTTTGTTCAACGTCACCTCTGGAACAATATTTCATCACGCATGTGTATCTTGATTACATCTTGAGTGAAGCAAGTTGCCAATCAAGAAACCTGTAAAACCTATCTCCAAACTAGAATTTATTTATAACGATTAAAAGGGAATTTTAAAAATAAATCTTTTAGCGAAGAAAGGTTTAAATGTGATGAGACTTATACATATTCACCACGTATACTTCAGTAACATTTAATGCATTATGGATAGAACATATAACTACCCGGATTTCCCTTGATGAAAGTCATCATATTCTAAGCTCATACTGTAAAAAAATGAAAAATAGAATACAATTATATAGGTTTTTAATTCCAATAAATTTTCGACAGCTTTAAAATGAATCAATGCACAACAGCTTCATCCTCGTACATCTGCCGCATCCGAAGAATACCTGTCTCTCCAGTCAACCGAAACCCCCCAAGAAAACCATTCGCATGCTCCTCCCGTCGTTTACACATCGTGCACACGCGACAGCGAGGCCGGGTCAACACGCAATCTGCGGAGCGAACAATACGAGAGCGAACCAGACGATCCCGGCGCCTCGCCCCCCGGGCGAACGCACGGGATAAAAGGAAGAAAATCACCCGGCCACCCTCCCATTACCGATGCGTCGCGATCGGCCCCCGATTGACTGTTTGTTTAATTTAGTGGCGCGCGCATTGTCGCGTGCGCGTATTTGCCGATGCGCGAGTGTGTACACGTCGTTCGATTCGCTCGCTCGTGGGAAACGCGCGGGGTGTATGTACACGCGTTTACGTGTACGACGCGTTGCCGGGAGGGTCACGCGGATTATTTTTTGTCGAGGCGCCTCGCGAGATTAAAACGGCGGGCGCGCGTTTTTCAGTTTTCTCGATTCTCGGTTTCGCGGTGGCGCGGAGCTTCCCTGCGAGGAGCTCGCGGGTTTTTCGCTTTTCGAGGGCTGCGGTGAATAATAAATGCTCGGCGGTGTAATCGAAATGCACACGGTGCTCTTTGCGCTTCTCTGCTAGTTTCTGTTTTTTTGGGGAGTAGTTGACAGTTTGTTTTGTTTATTTTGCGTTGAAAAATGTATGCTTTACTTTAATTGGTGCTAATTATTTTTTGTAAGATCAGAAATTGTAGATAGCAATTCACTAATCTTTTTTTATGGGAACTTTTAGCAATTCATTAATTTTATGTGAACTTATGTTTTATTAATTGAATGATGCTTATACAATTTTTATAAAAGCAATAAAACTTTAATATATTGTTAGTTTATTTGTTTTTCTGTTAAATAAAAAAATCCGATTGGTATGAACAGACTCATACTGAAAATACGATTTAAGGTATACAAGCACCTAAAAGATATTGCTCACAGACGATTGCATACAGCGTCGGTAAAGTAAAATGCTAGAAGTCAGTCATGAAGGAATTGTATATATGCTGAGATTAATTTACTAAGTAAAGTTTATATTGATAGTGACTATTTGTTTCTCGAAGCAAACTTATTTATTACATTTATTTTTCATTTAAATAATTTTGAGTGAATGTAGTTTCAAGCAATCGGCTAACAGTATTCTGGCGACATCTTACGATGATCTTCTGAACTTCAAAAATTGTGACTTTAATTTCTGCAAAAATATCCAGCTAACATGGGTAGAACTTGTTTATTCATTAAAATTAAATTTACAATAATTTTTCAATAACCGAAATAGCTTTTAATATACATTAATACTTTTTCGCTTTATCATCTTTAGATAACTCTTATACTCTTTTAAAGTACATTAATATTTGTCGAAATAAATTTTTAGTAGATCCCCTCTCTTACTCGGCTATTTCTGGTTCTGGGCAATCTTTTTGATTAGTGCGGCCCAAATGCGATCGATCGATCTCGTTTTTATCGAAAACTGCGTAAGCTCTTTCAAAAACAGATGCTGGGGCATCCTTTTCTCTGGTGAGGAGCCACGCAAATCTAGCGCTGAAATAGAAATAACAAAAGTAGCATGTCTTATTTTTAATAAATTAAACGTTTAAAAAGAAAAAAAAGAAAGAAATATTGCGAAAGTTGTTTGCATCGCATGTAAGCGTTATCTTATCGAAATTCTGTAACTAATTATAGTTTATCATAATTAGCGCTGATAAATATTTCAGAGCAAGTTACACTTTTCTATATTTTTATATAAAATTGTGTTATAAAAATTTACTTAAGCAAGAGGATTTGTTTGCAACTCCAAATTACGGCGTAGGATTCGTAATCGGTATCAACGACCCAGTAGGGAGCGGCGAGGGGCACACGTTGAAAGCCAACTTTTAATTTGGCTTTCTCATGCTCATTCTGCGTAGCGACACCCTCGACCTTGGAAGGCCGACCAGTACTGAAAAAATTCAAATTGTTGCAAAATTTCTATAATACAAGATCATGCCGGAAAAATAAAACTTACAGGCGATTTATTTCCTCATTTACAATGCAGAGGGTGCCGTTGTCATTGATACTATATGTCGCGGTAATGCATTTCCCTAGGACCTCGAAGATATTGAAGTAGCGTTCGGCTTCGTACCACTTGCCGACAAACTGAAAGTAAAGTAACATAATAGTACATTTTGATACAAGAGCGAGAAAGTGATTTTTAGCATCGTGTGACGTTTGCGAAACTGTCATACGGGGCTAAAATCTTCTCGCTTATGTATTGAACCATACTTTTCGATATACGACGTGTACAAGGCATGATTTTACATAACTGATTTTAAAAAGGTATGCGCAAAATCGTGCTTTGCGCTCGCGGAGTGTCGAAAAAATGATTTACTGTCTAGTGTAAAGAAGCGGTCGATATACATAATTACTTTTTGAAACAAATACATATTTGTCTCCCAAAGCAAATGAGTGTTCATAACAAGTATGTGTTAGACTATTCTCCTTGGCATGCATAGCTCACGCATATAATATGCAGTACAATTATCTGCTTAAAAAGCGTGATAAACTATTTATTTAAACTTTTTTTTATTAATTCAATCTTCATTTTTTATAACAGCATTTTTTCTGTCAACTTATTAATTATAGTTTACGATTCCTTATACTATTTATTTTACTGAAATTTAGGAAATCATGTAAACCACATTGGATAAACATTACATCTTACCTTATCGACTTCAAAATCCTGCTTCACTGAAACATCCGGACAAAAGCCAGGTCTAATAATTTGTCCTGCAGCACTTCCAATCAAAACGAACGCTATATATGTGTACATCATTATCGTTTGGACTTGGCAAAAAACTTTAGTGAAGCGTAAATTAAAAAATCGACAATTTTTCGCTGCAATGGATTCTAGCACCTACTTTGCCGAACTGGACGTCGAATCTAACGCACACTCCGCGAAATGACGTGTACCTTGTACCTCATGGATGATTACCTTAAGCGCTTGTAAATATTACGGCCGGTTATGCGTTTTTAAAACTCGATTACGATGCTTGTTTTTCTTTCATCGCTTGTTATCTGTCACCGGGGCCAAGGAAACACAATAGTAATTGGAATACTTAATTTATTGCTTTAAAAACGGCGGCTGTATATTGATAAAAACGTGTAAAGGCATTTTGATGGTTGCTAACCGATGTAGGAGATCCTAAAAATTGTGGATTTACCCTTGAAATAAAAAATTAATTTTCTTGAAACTGATATTTCCCGGTAAAGTAACACAGATTATTAAAAACAATATTTATTTTTGCGAGAATGGTGAGCATTTGTGCTTAAAACGTAAAAAATAAGCAATTTAATTTGTTTAACAAGGCAGTTTTTAATCAATCTTAAAAACCGTCGGTACTCCACTAAGTAATTAAATAAAATATTCTTTCATTATTAGAACAAGTTTATTTCTATCGGTTGGAAATCGGTATAACGACTCGTCCAGCCGATTTCGAAAAATACGCATCTTATTGAAGATAAGATACCTATGCCTATGCAATATGCTATGCCTGATTCCATACATTGATTCATCGATGATAAAATCATCTTGATTCTACGATTCTGTTAATAGCAGTAGTTGTAATAATTTGGCCTTACTGTATCGTAAAAAACTAATTGCAAAATTAAAAAGTTTCGGAAAAAACGTTGGTAAATGTGACAGTGACGAGACGAATAACTGCATTAGTAATATTAGTATAAATTAGTAAAAATTTGATGTCCTTAGTAATGTAATAGTTTTGGTGAATCTCATAAACCAATAATGTCACAACAATGAGTAAAAATTGAGTGTGACAAGGATGTAATATCCATTTACTCATCTCAATAAGTTTAAATAAGTTCAAAATCATGGTTGTAACAAAAATATCTTTTATTATACAACAATAGTTATCTAATCTACCGTGATATACCCTTTAGAAAGTACATAAATATTTGTTACAATAAATTTTTACTAGGCAGAGTTTTTGGGGCAATTTACTTGATCAGTAACTTGCAAAGAAGAGCGATCGATATTGTTTTTATCGAGGACCTCGTAAGCTTTTTCCAAAACGGTTGCTGGGGGCTGCTGTTCTCTGGTTAGTATCCAGGCAAATCTAGCGCTGAAATAGAAATAGCAATTTATATTTGTCCACTTATCAAGGCAATTTTGTTTCATTTTTAACAAATTATACGTTTGAAAAGGAGTAATTGGAAAATGTCAAAGTTGTTAGCAGTGTAAATTAGTGCCGATAAAAACATCAATGTAAGTTACACTTTTTTCGAAATAGATAATAAAAATGTACCTAAAAACGGTGACGTTTTTGCAACTCCAGATCACGGCGACGGTTTCGTAATCGGTGTCAAGAACCCAGTAGGGTGCCTCGACTTGCAAGGGCAGAGATGGGAAAACTACCGACAGCTTGGCCTTTTCATCCTGGTTTTGGGTAGCATGGCCCTCGATGGAGGATGGCTTGCCAGTTCTAAAAAAAAGCAGCTTATTAGAAAATTTCTGCGGTTCAAAATCATGCGGAACAATTACACTTACAGGGAATTTATTTGTTCATTTAGAACGCCAATAGTTCCATTATCGTTTGCAGAGTATGTCGCTGTAGTGCATTTTCCTCCAAGTTCAAAGATAGTAAAGTAGCGTTCTGCTTCATACCACTTGCCGATGAACTGAAGGTTAAGTAATATAAATGATATATGTGCTACGTGTGGATCTAGTCAATTTATGGTTGTCGTATATAATTTATTTTTCAAACAAATGCATTAAACTGTTATCCTTGCCATTTAAAGATTTAGATATGCTTCAGGAAACGTATGTCCGTGAAAAATATGCATTAAACTATTATCCTTGCCATTTAAAGATTTAAATACGTTCACGCAATTATTTTAACTTTTCAAATTAACATAATAAATTGAAATTAATTGAGATGGACATTTTAATTTTCCTGTTATTGACTAAAAAGTACATTCAGTGAGGTTTATTTAAATGCATTTATTTGAGATAATTTGATATATACAAATTTAGAAAATAGTATATCTTACCTTACTGGCATCAAAATCGGGTTTCACTGCAACATCTGGACAAGCGCCTAATTTAATAACTTGTGCTGCAGTAGTTCCAATGAAAACGAACACTAAATACGTCCACATCATTTTAGTTTGCGGAACAAACTTCAATAAAATAAATATTTCAATTGAATTAAAACGAGCGAAATATTAATATAGAATAATATATAAATTTAAGAAATGATTTTTCTTTGCAATAATAGGTCGTGCTAAAAGCACCTACTCCGTTGAACTGGACGTCAAATTTGCCGCACGCTTCGCCGAGTGACGCGTATCTCTCACCTCGCAGATGATTACAAGTGCTTAAGTGAATATTACGGCTGGTTGCGCCTTTTTAAAACCCGGTTCCGCTGCTTGTTTTTCTTTCTTCACCTGCTATCTGACGCGGGGTCTGCAACGTAATCGCAAATAGAATATTTTATTGCTCTGGTGTCATTTTTTTTCAGATGTCAATAAAAAGCTAATGTTGACTCAGAAACTACAGACAATTTTCTATGGAAAATAATTTAATGTGTACACATGCATCTTCTAAATTTTTTTTACTTTTGCTTTCTCATAGAGTAGTTGCTTCGTTCCGGTAAACAACTTTTTTAGTTATTGGCCTAGAAGTGCAGGATATTTAATCTGCACGTAAGTTGCAGTGTTAACATTTTTTGCATGCAGTAGGGTTAACATTTTTTAAGGTCGAATAATTGCAGAGGGTTTTATAGTGAGTAAATTAAAGTTACTCAAAATGAATCATAACTTATTAATAAATTGCCAAATAAGGAAGTAAATTTGCTTGCAAACACAATGAGCTATGCACTTTTTAAGACTATTTAAAGTCTCGTTAATTTCTTATTAAAATTACTGAGTCACCCGTTAATTATTTTTAAAAAGTATAAAATAATTTGTTTTACTATAAAACTAATTGCTCAGAAAACCAGTATTATCGCATTCAAAAGAAGTATTTATGATATAGTTATTTTCTTTTTCAATAAAAAAATGTAAGATATTAATCAAAGAGCATATAAAATTATTTGTCTAGATAAAAATTGTTTTTAACTATTTACTTAATTGACAAGAATGTTTGATTTTCGAATCACAGTTGCCAATTTTTATTATCAGGTTTAGTCAAGATTTGTAAATAGCTCAGAATACTTATTTACTTATATAGGAAATCGCAAATAAATTTAAAATAATGTTCGTAACAAAAATAGTTATATTATTATAATAGTTTTCTGCACTATGATGATACATCCATTAAGAAGTACATACATAAATATTTGATTAAATGAATTTTTAGGAGATTTCTTTTTCTACTCAGGAAGTCTGCATCTTAGGAGCAATTTTGTTGATCAGTAACTTCCAAAAAGGAGCGTTTAATTCCGTTTTTATCGACAACTGCGTAAGCTTTTTCCAAAGCAGATTTTGTAGGCAGCTGTTCTCGAGTGAGGATCCAGGCAAATTTGAGACTGAAAAATGAAGCAGTTATTGTTATTTATTAAGATTCAAATATCAATTTCAATCGTTTTATTTACAATCAATTTTATGTTTAAAAAGAAGAAAATTGTCAAATTAAACTGTGCAACGTAAAATGTAAATTGATATACGATAAGCTTAATAATCCAATTACCGAAAAGTAATAGGATAATTGAACAACAGCATTATGATATTATGTGTAATTATGTTCAAATCATTACTTCATGGAAAAAAATTTCATATTAGAAAAATGAGTGTTAAGAATCGTCAATTTCATGATATACTTTAGGAGTACAGTTTAAAATAACGCTATGAATAAATTATTAATAAATTAATTTAATAACACTTTACTTGAAGAAGTTGATTTTTTTGCAACTCCAGATCACGGCAAAGGAGTCGTAATCGGTGTCAAGAACCCAGTAGGGTGCCTCGACCATCAAGGGCACAGATGGAAAGACAACTGTGAGTTTGGCTTTCTCATTCTCATCCTGCGTGGCATACCCTTCGATGGAAACAGGTTCGCCAGTTCTAAAAATTTCATCTTATTAGAAAATTTCTGCGATTCAAAATGATTTATAGAAAAGTGAAACTTACACGGTGGAGAATAGACTATTTACAACACCAATAGTGCCATTTGGGTTTGCGGAATATGTGGCAGTAATACATTTTCCTCCCAGCTCGAAGACATTGAAGTAGCGTTGGGCTTCGTACCACTTGCCGACGAACTGAAAGTAAAGCAAAATAATCGAGATTTAAAATTGCAATTTTAAAAAACAAACTTTATGAATCTTATCAAGATTCGCGACTTTAAAAGTAGATAAAATTTTAATGCTAATGACCCTTATTAACCCTTTGACATTTGCATTAACTTAGCGCGCAATAAACGGTACTTTTGTAATAAAAAATTTTGAATTCCAATTGACTATGGTTCACGACAATTGAAAACGATTAAGATCTGTACATTTGAATCTTGTAACGTTTTTAAATTGAAAAATGAATGAGCCACGATAGAAAAATATTACATCGATCTTACCTTAGTAACATCAAAATCTGGCTTCACTGAAACATCCGGACAATCTCCAAGATCAGAAACTTGTGCTGCAGCACTTCCAATTAAGACAAACGCTAATACCCACATCATTTTGGTTTTTATAACAATCTGTTAGAATAATACAGTAAACAACGTTTAATAACAAACAATAATATAAAATAATATAATTTTTAATTCTTTACTATTTATAGATCGCAATAAATAAGTACTTACTTTGTCAAACTGGACGTCGAATGTAACGCACACTGCACGAAATAAAACAAGTGAACATTGCCACTGGTTGCGCGTTTATAAATCACCGTTTCGTTTTATCTTATTCATCTTTATTTGTTTATCTGTCATTACCTGTTAGATAAAATCATTAAGACTTTACAAGTAAATCGGTAATTTCATATAATTCACGCTAATCATCGTTAACTGACAAAAACTTTGGGCGACATCATATCAATTGCGGCTTCATCCGTTTGATTATCTTTAAAATTTTCAGAAAATTTCTTATCCTTCCTATTACAGACGTGATTTGAACGTACGCGACTTGTTTTGATACATTATGTATTTTTGATAAGATAAAAACTAATCAGATCATGAAAATAACGAATTGAAATTCTACTTTCTTCTAACGTCAGGATCTAAAAATAAATTAACAAGCCTTTTTGACGTTTTGCAGGTTATTCAGTTATTAGAAGAATCTCAGAGACGGACAAGTCTCGGATTTTTTTTTGAAATTACGGAAGACATATTTTTGTACAAAAAAGTGAAAAAAGGGCGAAATTTTAGACCGTAACGCTCAATATAGCTTGTAAACTCATGATAAAGAATAAGTGATAAAGAATATGTCAATACATATTAATTATTCCAATTCAGCACATATTTTCCACATGATTCTAACAAATGATATAAAAATTTAATGAGAAGTGAACAGTTACATAATATAAGCGCCTAATTACATTAAGTAAACATTTATTCGTTCCAAAGTTATCAATACTCAAAGCTAAAGATCAACAATGCATTAAACTGACAAATTTTATTGATTATCAATAAATTTGGAATGAATTAATTCTTTATGTAACAAGGCTACAAATATCAGTTCAGCCGTGAATTTTTATCACACGTTACATAAACAAGTAAAAATAAAATTCAGCTTTAGGGTCTAAAATTTTGACTTTCTTCATTTTTACCTATACAAATACGCATCTCTCTCAGTTTTCTACTTAGAGAATGGATTAAATTCGTCAAAAATATTATTCATAATAAATTTAGCATTTGAAATCTATATCGAATCGCTCTAGTTTTAACAACAATAACATTTTATACCATTACATTAAACGAGCATCAATATTGTGAAATTCACTGCAGACTGATTTATCTTACAAAAAGTAATCAACAAGCATTGATGACTCAAATGTAATTAATTACTCAACTGTTATCAGTTTTTAATGATGACCGATGGATTATTAGCCGAACCACCTTTCTTACACGTATATTTTCGATGTTTTAATTTTTGTGTTATTTATAAAACAAATAAAAGGCTTATGCATCATTTTAAGAATTGCGTAATTATCTTGATCTAATAAATGGAAAATTTTAATTTAACAACTTATGATTCTTTTTTAATTTGTAAAACACCCATATTTTACTGTAACAAAGTAGAAGCAAACTTTGCCTTTGAAAATGTTGAGAGTATTGGACCTTAAAACTTTAGTATTATACAATAAAATTTTGATATTAGTTATTTTATATAATAAAATTTTGATTAAAGTTTCATACATTTTCTTAAATTAAATGTGAGACAATCTCCTAGTGAGATTTTTTAAATGTAAGATAGATAATGTACGAAAGAAATTATTTTAATTTGTTGAAAAAATGCAAACAATAATTTCTTTAAATATAAATCACACTCATTATATTTATTTAATAAATAACAGTTCATTAGATCACGCTCATTTTACAACAAGAGAAAATCTCTAAAACAACATACATAAATAAATAGCCGTGCAACCATACAATAAATAATGTGCCACCACATTTAAATAAATAATACACTAAGTTTCATAAATTAATTATCAATCACGACTTTGACTAAAACGGGAATCGCAGTTTACAGTTTTCTTCCTCATCCATATACATTTTTCGACGCAAATATTCACAAAATTTCAGTTTTCTAACATAAAATCTAGCCTTTTTACACCGTATACCGAAAATAGTCCACGATCATTCTAACTTTTGGGTTCTACTTCTTTCATAATTCTAATTTATAATAAGCTGCTCTCGCTGAAGTTACTTAGTTATTTGATCTTGAAATGCTACTCCACGTTATTGTCGGAGATGGACGGCGAAGTGTTTGTAGAGATTTGCTGCAGGTTGTTCCCGGAGATGGTAATTGCAGCGTCTTCCGGGCAGTTCTTTTGATCGGTGCGGGTTAAGAGAGCGCGGCTAATCTTATTTTTGTGTAGAACCTGATATGCCTTCTCTAAAACTGAAACTGCTGGACGTCTATCTCTGGTGAGGATCCAGGCGTTTCTCAAACTAGAGCAGAACAAAAATATTATTGTTAATCATATTGTACTTTCAAAGTTTTATTTTGAATCGTTTTTTATTAGATGTTGTTACTTTGGCCACCCTCGTAAAAATGTGACGTTTTTAGCCGATTTTTTGGCCAACCGTTGGTCAAAAGGTTAAAAATCTCTATCAGGTCATTGTTTAATTAATATGAAAAGAATAAGTTAGTATGAATTTTTGTAGATTGAAATTAATAAAATCAAGTATTGAATTAAAATTTTCATTATTTAAGAACAATTACGAGTTTAAATCTATTATTTTTAGTGTGATCATGATACATTCTATAATAACATTTAAGATTAAGTAATTAATTTTGATACTCTCCCAAACTATCCTATATTAAACTAATTTAATTTAAAACAAATTTTAAATTTGTTGTTAAAGTTGCGCCTTCAAATGCAGCTTACCTGAAGATGCCGAAATTGTTGCAGCTCCATATGACGGCGTACGATTCGTAATCCGTGTCAAGAACCCAGTAAGGCGCCTCAAATTGAACGGGCAGAGAGGGAAACATGACCGAGAGCTTGGCCTTGTCGCTGGACTTCTGGAAGGCGTAACCGGCGATGCTGGAAATGATGCCGCTCCTGAAAATTCAAATCGATCTTAACTCCCGCGTCTCGGAAAGTAATCGGTCGAAATCGCCGACGGGCCCAACATCAGACTCACAGCGAGGAGATTTGCCTGTTCTCGACGGCGACCGTGCCGTTTTCGTTCAGGGCGTAAGTCGCGGTGACGCATTTTCCACCCAGTTCGAAGACAAGAAAGTAGCGCTCGGCTTCGTACCACTTTCCGAGGAACTGAAAGTAAAATAAAAGAAACGGTACTTTTCAGCGCCCGGAGAAATCACGCGGCTGTCGCCCGTTACCGCTCCTCCAAACGTATGCGCATGTTCAGCGAATGTGTATGGTTATGACTAATGTGGGTTAGATGGCCGATACGCTGTCGAACTTTCAAAACAACGCGACAGTATTGTTCGCACTTTTACCATTTTCATATTGTGTTTATTTCGATTATCCAGTGTTCTAACATTTATAAGTAAATAATGATGTTAACTAATTATAACAATGATAAAATAATTTTCAGTCAATGTGAATTAGATGTGCGATGCACTGTCGAATTTTCAAAACAATAAAATATAACATTCGTACTATAAACGTTTCATCTGTTTCTTTTAGTTATTTAGTGCAGAGATGTTGGCAATCTTAAATAATAAAATAATAATAAAATCATTTTTAATTCATTGATAAAGTATTTATTGATGAGATGTTGTAAACATTTGTTTTTTTTTATATTAAGGATTGCAAGATATCTTAAACTAAAACACGTACGAAAAAAATGATCTGTTTTCAATTTAGAGCTTGATTCATTAAATTTTAAAAAGTATGTTTATTTGAGTGCTTCAGTACAAATATGCGGGCCTTTCGTTTGTTAGATAGTTAGAAATTTAATTTATATGTTCAGCCGGAGATAAATATTATACTTTGTAAACTTTCAATTCTCTACTTAAAACATTTAGTACCTACTTCATTGTATTATTTAACTTTAGTGTGTTTTTTTAATATTTTCAAACGTACTATGCTTAATATAAGAGCATCAGTTGAGGTCGTCAATCTTTTTTAAAATCATTTAAATTAAATTAATTGTTATATTTTTCCGATATGCACTTATTCTGCGTTATAAGTGGTTCACTTATCTGATGAGTGAACGATATTTAAAATTAAATATGTGCATTTTCACGAATTTCGCATTTTCATATTTACAGAGTAAAAAAATACCAAAAATTTTGGAAAAATGATTATTATTATAGCAAATTTTACGGTGAAAAATGTAACTTTTCGAAGGATTATGTATATATAGCAATTACTTTCATGTTTCCAGCATATCCACCATCTCAAACAATCTGTAGTAAATTTATTTTATTTTTCCGATCCAATTTTCGATTTCTCTACTTTTCACTACTTAATACAACAATAAGGAGCTTACCTTCGTGGTATCAAAGTCAGTCTTCACGTCCACTTGCGGGCACACTCCAAGAACGGGTACTTGCGCCGCAGCGCTTCCAATCAGGAAGAATCCTAAATAAATCCACATCATCTTCGCTACTTTTGTTTTCTGGAACAAACGAAACGTCTATAAATCTCAAGTCAAAACAAACTCCCAACTACAGCATCCACCGGAAATGTATCCCTACATATCACCGGGAAATTCGAAGCAACGATTGTTCGATGTTGATTCGAACGCGTACCGAGGAGCAGTGACGGGCCGTAGGCACCTTCGGCCGATTGAAGGTATTTAAGCAGTCATCGCCGCCGCGGTAGCGCTTTTTACGAACCGGTTCCGCCGCGCGTCTTTTTACCCTCATCCGTTATCTATCGCGGGCACGCACCTCGCGGCGGGCAGGCAGAAAGATTGCCGCATCTTCGAGCGATTGAAAAACAGATGCTCGTCGTAAAAGTGACCGATGCTTCGAGCGGTCATGCCGTGCGCGCCTCTGCAATTTTTATAGGGTACCGCTCGTCTCCTTCGCGCGATTATAGACACGCAATGTTCAGCGGCATTTTGCAATAGTGCATTTTTATTGTGAGGAATGATGAAATTGCAAAAAAATTTGCAAAAAATATCGACTGCATCGTAGTCGTTCGTGTTTTACAACTTGCGAATAAATTAAATTGCGCAAGACTGTAAAAGTAGCAACAATTTCGAACTTTTTACTGCTGATAGTAACGCAATGTTTAGTGGAGAGAAAAATTTAAAGATGTTTAGTAATTGTTGATGTCTCTGTATGTATGAATAAATTAAATTCGTCCACTTAAATATTTTATTTAATGTTAAAAGTTGTCTATTTATCGAGAAGTAAACAATCGCAATGAAGAACACTGAGAGAGAAGCTTATTGTTACTAAATAAATTTTACTTATTTCAAGTAAATATCACTTTAATCCAAGTAAATGTTACTTGATTTAAG
>UXGC01001131.1:0-33975 GCA_900480045.1 Eurytoma adleriae
TAATTCAATCAGTGGGATACTTTTGACTTAGAATATGTGACTATTCACTTCAAATTAGTGAAATGGGATACATTTCATTAATTCAGATTTAGAGAGATCGCAATCATTTACAGTTCAAAAAGTAAACGTAGTTCGAGCAAACATCGAGATCGCAGGATGTTTCCTACGCTCAATTTTTCGATTCGCGACATCGATCGCGAAACAATGGACGTGAAACAGCGCGAGGCGGGCGTTAGCGCGCGTTAACGCGCGGCTAAACCGGTCGAAATACGCGCATTAGCGCGGCGCGCACCTCATTCGTGCAATCCCGTCAAAATACTCGCTCGCCAAAACACTTCCACGGGAGCCGGGTGCAGCGGCGGCTAACGAACGCGCGCAGGGACGGGGCCGCCGCGGCCGCGTGTGCGCGCACACGGGCGGGGCTCCCGGCGCCGAGGTGTACGCGCGGTACATGGGGATGCGGGCGCAAACACGAGGTCCGCCGCGCCGCTACGCCCGACTGAAAGCCCGTGTCCACACACCGGCGCTCGGATGAATGGCCGGCGGCCCTCGCGCGGGCGCGCGACCCATAAAATTATGCCCCGACCATTTTAATGCCTCGCGGTCTAACCGGCTGAATAAATTTTAACGCCCGACGGTTTTTTTATACCTGTTCGTCGTTCGACCGCGGCCACTTTGAACGGAAGGAATTTGTGGCGTTTGATACGTGAAATAATAGGGGAACCTTTATTTACGATTGAGCTCCGATTTGACGGTAATCAGTGGTAATGATCGAATGCGGTCAGACATGAATTCAGGTCTTGCTGGAATTAATATTATTTAAACAGGCTAATATTGCATACTTTATTAGCTTTGCCGAGAGAAGTAATCGAGAGAAGTATTCGATAATGGAGTCAGTCTGAAATTAGATAGCTCGTAAGATAATTAGTACACAATTCTATTATGTATTTTACTCTATTTTCATGCTCCGAATCAGTGATAAAAACACCGAGCTTTACAGGAATCAAATATGCCTTCCGCATGAAACCTCGCCAAATTAACAAACTTTTCGACCTGCTCACACAGCCCCGGTTACAATTCCAATTCCCGCAAAAAAGTCGCCTCGTCGGATTTCATTATATTCCGGCTATCACGGGAGTATCGGAGAGTACGCGCGCATCAAAGCGACTGCATACGGAAACAGCCAAATACGGGGGGAAGGAGCCGGGCGCGTGGGTGTCGGAGCGTACGTGTTGCTCCTGCTTGGGCGACTGCATTTAAGTATAGGGTTACTAATGCACATTAATGGATGTTGCGCGGGGCGGGCGCGTATATACGAGCGCGCGCACAAATAGCCCGGAGCGTGAGCTCGGCGACGAGCCCGCCTATTGGTTACCTACTGCGCGCGACAAACACGTTTAAGCTCGCCGCGCCGCCGACTCGCGATTGGGCCGCTGTACCTGCGCGCGAGGCTCCGTGTTTGCAGCCGCCGTGCCCGCCCGCGCTTTAACGCTGCGCCAGCCATTCGCCCTACCGAGAAAATCACCCCCCGGCCCGGAGCGTCTTACGCTCGTCGCGTATTTAACGTCGTTCGTGCCTTTTACGCCGATGATGAGCTTTTCGCTTAAAATTCTTCTTCCGTCGCGTTGTACGAAAATGCTTGTCTGGGTACGTACTTTTGTTGCTGGGGTATTGGATGTGTCGAGGTGACATTTCCATGTGGGGGTTGCGTTTAAAATAAAAATTTGAAAGTAAAATTTTGACGAATTCATTTTTTTCCTTTAGCCAAGTTAGACTTATTAAGAAGGAATTTTCTTTTTCTTGTCCCCTCTGAAAATTCCTCGCATTTTCGGAGGGCTACGAAGAGTTTGGCACGTTTTGGCTCTTGAGGCTACTCGAGGAGCTGTTACATATGCATGTAAATTTTTCGGGGGACCTCGCGAAAGGAAGAAGCCGAGTGTCCTCGAGTGTAATCGTCCCTTGAATTTTTTCCTCAAACAAAAGGAGTATTTTATAATAAATTCATTCACTGAACTGGACGAGCAAATTATTCATTTCGTTGAATAATAAAAAGTCCGAGAACGTAATTTAAAAATTAATTAATCGGTCAATGCAAAAAAAAAGAATATCAAAGACGTTGAATTTAATTCCTTATCTGACGCTAGTCAATAACAAAATATATATTATTCACATTTAAAGCGAGTAAGGAACATAAAATGAAACTAAACTTATCGGTAAAAAGCTCGTCGCGTCATTACGAGGTCGACGAGGAAGCGTCGCCTCCGCGGAGCTCGCGGCGAATCGGGGCCGCTACATAAATTGGCGCTTGCCGGCGCACTCGGGGATCGCATGAATCATGCAGTGCATTGTGACAATGCGCGCCGTGTGTTTCCCGCGGCTTTACGTCCGCGACTCGCGCCGCTGAAACTTTCAAGCGGCGCTGTAACATTTAAGGCGCGAGTGGAATCGACGCCGGATCGCGGCCGTTCGACTTCCAATTACACTTTAAAGACCTCCGGGGCGCGGGGGGAAGTTCGCCGAATAATTTCGGCCTCCATATCGGTCGAGCGGCCTTCATCGGGCGCGTGTCTTTTGAGCGTCGAATCCTTTCCTTCGAATTACGGGCTCGCTTGAAAATTCATGACCGGCAACTTGGACGGAAGAATGGAGCAATTAATGGACGTCATGAGTCTTCCCGGCGGGGACGTGCCGGACAATCTCTCGCCCCCCGAGCCGGCGAGCCGAAGTGAGTTTCAATGGAATTCTCGTTTTCGAAGACGTGCCCGGCCTGCCGATGGCTCGGCGGCGAGCTCAACCTCCGCGGGAGCCATCGATGTCCCCCCCGAGATATCCGCCCCCTCGGCGTCGCTTGCATCGATTTGCGCATTCTTTCGCGTGTGTACACACGCGCGCTCTGCTTAATTTGTCGCCTTATCCGAGCCGGCGCGGCATCGCTCGGAGATTCTATTGATTTCGCCGGGCCACGATTGCTTCGAGAGTGTACCCCGTGATAACCCGGGTATCTGGAGAATTAATCGAGGAGCAGCGAGACGGGCTCCTTTTATATCTTGTTATTGACGCTGGGAAAATTGTATCTTCTCGCATTACTGGCTTTTTCTGTACTTACGAATGAAATGAGAGATTTTTTTCTTTTGATTGAGTTGAATGTACGTAGTCATAAAAGGAGTAGGTACTGAATAAATTGAACTTTTTCAATTTTAATTATCTTTGTGAATTACCCACAGAATGGTTCACCGTGCACCAAGAAAATAACTATTTTTCGCAAGAGTAATGCGAATTCAGTAATTCTTACATAATTTATTTAAAGCAGCAACATTTGAAATGTTTATTATTCTATTGTCATTCGGAAGTGTAAGAAAATGATAAATAAGAAAATTCAAAAAAAAATTTTTTAATAAATTTTGACTGCAAATCACATCTTTAAGACTCTGTATAGGTCACACTCGGCAGGGCAAGCTTGCATAGAGCTTTAGTCTCTGAAATTTTAAGAGTAAACGAACAATTCTAGAAAGGAGTTTGCACAGCCTAACGGTTCTATTATCAAAGAACTGAGAACGCCGAAGATTATCGCGCGCCTACGAGAAATTAAACGACCACGAGTTAAGCTCATCCGCGCCGAGAGCTTGCAGCTACGTGGCGGATCTCTCGGGCTCGGGTGATCGTGTAAGCAGATAAAAGTGAGCCCGTTGAAGGGAGTTTCGCGAAGCACGTGCGCTGAAAGAGAGGAGCAGGAACACCTGGTGGCTAACAAACTGCCGGCAAACGTGCCGCTCGATAAACTTTCCGGTGCGAGCTGCTGACCGACTGCGAAACCGCGCGAAGATACGCAGATAGCCCGTCGCGAGACCAACTCGGGAGGCGATCGATCATCGCCCGGGATACTTTTCGACTCGGTCAGCGCACCGTCGAATTCGGAGTGGGTCATCCGGGGTATTTCCAACGGGCTCCGGCCAAAAAATGCCGGGTGAAATTTTCACGCGCACTACTTTGCTTCTTGCTACTGCAATAAGACGACTCCTCGTAAACATCCACTAACGCTGGTTTGTTTCTTTTAAGCGCCTCTCTTCTCTCGTCGGCTTCTCTCGCTTTCGAAACATAAATACGAGACGGGTCCGGGCCGCGGTAATAGATTCCCGGATGAAAAATGCCAGGCATCGATTACGGGCGCGTTAAGCATCGCCGTCACGCGCGCGTAATAAACATGTCGGGGGCATCGAGACCCACTCGACTTGGGCGGCAATCGTCGCGCGGGTGCATATCGATCAGCAGCGACGCCTCGAGATTTCACGACTTTCATCGCGCACCCGGAGGAAAGCTCCGCGGTGGTACTTTCGGGGTCAGCCTGGAAAATGGAAGCACGCCGCTTTTTCCCCGCTCCCGCGAAGCATGTAAATTACATTAGGTATAGAGAAGGAGCGAGGAGTCTTTGTGTCTTTCTCCGTTTCCACGTCTCTCTCTCTCCTGCTGCCGGTGTTCGTTAGCCGGGCGCGCACCGGCTGCTACTACTGATTCACTTGCAAACAAGATCGATTATATCGGACGCGAGTTGAATCTCAAGCGGCCGGATTAAAACGTTCGTTTCGCCTGCCGCCCCGGACCCTCGCAGTTTCTCCCTCTGTTTCGGGCTTTCACAGCTTACTGCGCCTTTCTCCCGAAGTCTTGTTTAGCTACGACGACGCGTTTGTCTTTCTCTTTCTCTCGCTCGCTTTATTTCCGGCGACGAAGATTCCGACCCGTTTGACGCGCGCCGCTCGGAGGGGAATCGAGGACGAGCGTCGCTCGTTGTCAATTCGATCAAGTTTAATATGATAAGTAGCCTGGTTTTAATTTTCCAAGAAATTTATTTTTACACTTTCGCAATGATTATTGGTAAATACTATTCTTAAGCTTTATTCATTGAACATTTTCAACGTTATTTTGGCGATCCGTAATTAATAATTCTGCAGTACTTTCATACATTTATTAATTAAGATAAATAAAGCATATGTATTTATTTCAAGCATATATTTATTTATTTAATAAAGTACATATTTCTGAATCATTTATAAAATAAATAAATAAATAAAAATAAAACTAAAAATTATCCGGTAAAAAAGGTCGACCTGATATATTACCTTGCCTTCCTCCGACGCATAATTATGAAGTTATCTTAGTTGCATTTTCAATGAAAACGTAGATTCGCGTCCTAAAAGAACAAAACTTAAAAAATCGAACAAACTTCCGCACGGAAAAAATAATTGACTACATCCGCGATGAAATAAATCGAACGGCGCAAGACCTCACTCCAGCGGTGGAAAGCTGCCCATTACCCATCACAATTCAATTCCGATCGTTCGTGATTCATGCAACAGCCGGTCCGGCCGCGCGGAGCATTAGCCCTCCCACCCGTGTCGTTCGTTTTACTTTTTCTCCCGTGGCGCGCGCGCCCGGGCAAAGATGCGGTCGGCATAATGGCCGTACACCCGGGAGGGCCGCGCAAAAAAAGAGCCTGCGGGGCCGCCGCTGAGAAATGTGTGCGTGCGCCCCCGTTTACGAGGCCCGGAGGTACAGTTTTCCTTGTTACCGGCGCGCCCGTATGGCCCGCGCCCCCGCGATCGGGGCGCCCCGGCCCCGTGGGCATTCGCCCGTCGACGACGGCCGTCGGACCTGCCTTTTGGCCGCGAATAAACGTCCGGAAAATCCGGGGAGACCGGCGGAAAAACCAACGCGCTCTTTTTGCGCAATGGTCCAAACGTCTTGGCTGACTTTTCTGCAGGGTTTGGGACTTGTTAAATCATTATTTTTTTAAATTATTTAAAATTTTATAATTAAGGTGTAAATATACGATGTTCTATTTGCGTATACAAAATGTTGCTTTATGCGATTTTCTCCATGATATACCATCTGTAAATATTCATTTCACAACAAACCATTCTATTCCATTATTCTTATTAAATTTAAACAAACGATATCTGTGAATAAAATCACTTGGTTTGTATATTTAATAATCATATAAGTAAACTAAATACATTTTGAGATTACGAAAAATTAAAGTTTTAGAAAAACGATCCGTGAAGCACAATAAAATAAAAAACATACATAGCTAGGTAAAATGCGGTGGGTCAAATTAATTGAATGCGATCGTGGCCCGGGGCTTTGTGCATGCTCATTCGCTCGTATTTATCTAAGTAAAACGTATAATGCATTATCAACTTGCTTCAATAAACCCAGTGTGTAAAGGGTAACTGACAAACGAGGACCGTTTGCCCGTGTACCTTTGGCCCGGGCGCGTGTATCGCTAAGCAACGCGCTCGCACGGTGACACGTACAGTTGCGGTCGCGCCTGCTTTGTGCATGTGTTATCTGCGGCGCGAATATCTCTCCGGGCGAGGCCGGCGCGTCTGGCAAAAACCCGCGACTCCGCTAATGCGGGATCGTAATGCAAAATTTAAATAAACCGCCGTTAAATCTGATGAATAATAAGCGACTGTTTTGAGCGCTGGCGCGTCGATAGACCGCGTCGTAGATTCTGCATGCTGCTTTTTAACTTTTATCAGTAATATTTGCAAATTTGAAAAAATGTAATATTCATATTGCATATCATATTTTAATCGTTTCGAATAAATTGAACGAGGTATTTTTATTTAATTTGAACAACATTCAGGTAAATGAAGCAAATTAATTTATTAATATGCCAATACATTTGGAAATAATTATAATTAAATTAATAATTAAATTTTATTGTTTTTAAATATATGTGGAGAATAAAAAATAAAATATTAACGGATCTCGCAAAAAATAAATGAACGTTGCGTATTTATAAATCACCAAAATGCAGAGAGATCGCGATATCCAATAAATTGTTTGGATAATTTTCGTTCAATACTGTATACTCAGTTTTTGCGGGGTGTCCGAAAGAAAATCCGAGGTAATTTTTTTTGCCGATGCTCTACTTCTTCTGCATACTACATCAAGCTTTAAATATTTAGCGCGTCGCCCCAATATCGGTAAAGTGCCAGGCAAAAATGGCGCATCCGAATCTCCACTGTCCAGTTTCATACTCCACCCTCGTAAAAAAAAGAGAGACCCCCGAAGAGTCGAACGAACGGAAAACTGGAGCGAGCCGTGCCCGACGCGAACTCCGAGTGAAAAAAAGGTGGGCGATCGCGAATTTTTGGCAAGTGCCGGGCGCGTTTTCGCAAAGACAAAGAAGACCCGCGCGTCCCGAGCGGGAGATTAGTTTCGAAACGGTGCGGTAAGCATAACGGCGCGGGCGCGTGCGCGCGCAAGCGCGGCCGGGAATGTTATCGCGAAACGAAGCGCGTGTACCAATTTATCGGTATAACCAACTGGGATGGCTATCGGTTATTGCTAATCGACGATCGTTCGTCCTTATTCGATTACACGCTAATCACTGGCTGAGCTCCATCGATTACCATTAGCCGCTCATATACAGCGTGCAGGAGCGGCGACGACGACGAGGCAGAGGATGACAACGAGCCGCTGCCACCGCCGGTGTACCCTTCGGCCGATCGGCCACGCGCCTCCTCATTGGCCGAAATAACAAGCTCGCCCGCTGGCAATTACGCCGGACAAGGAGCCACCCCCCGGCCGCGTGCGCTCGCATCGGAAGCATCCCGTTTTTGCGGATTCGCCCCCGTTGCGCTCGCTTACCCGCGATAATTAACGGTTCCGCTGTTTACCGGCTTGCGCCCACCCCCCTCTCTCGATTTTTTTTTCGTGTTTCTCTTTCCGCATTGCGCGGAGTCCGGTGTGCGAGGGTATCGATCGGAGAGCGGGAGAGGTAAAATCTGGAAAAAAGGCGAGGACGTAAAAAGGGAAAAAGGAGAAGGGCTGAATCTCTGGAATAAACATTTCTTCCGATCCGCGCGCGACCGTATATGCGGGATCGCGCGGCAAGATCCACAGGGTGTCGAAATAAAGTCGAAAGCGCGCTGTTGCTTTTACGCAACGAGAGGCGAGAGATTCTTGCATCAGGAGGGAAAAAGAAACAGCTGGAGATGGAAAAAACATTTATTCAATCCAACGGAAAAATAAATAAAACTTTCTTTTATATAAATGTAATACGAGCTCCTAGATTACGTAAAAATAAATTTGTAGGTAAAAGTTAAAAGAGATAGGTTGAGTGACGAGTAGATTTAAATACGAATAGATTCAAAGCTTGAAATGTTCTCGTACAAAAAAAAGTACAACCCACATGTTACGATCTTGTTTGATCGTTTTGGTTGAAATTGTTTTAACTATAATAGATACAGCTTATGGAGTAAAAAGAGGATTTTATTACGAGTCAAGATTTGTCAGTGCGAAACGAAGCCAAATTTGTTTCTTTCTTCGTTAGAAGAAAAATCTTAACAGAACACACTGCCGTTTCTCCGAATAAAAGCCGCGCTTTAAACAAGCGGCAAACATCGCAAAAAGCGTACGAGCAACGAAAGCAGAATTAGAGCGCGAAGGAATTTCCGAGACCTTTTGTTCTTCAATTTCTTTGTTTTATTAACGCATCTTTTTTTCGCAAAAAACGGCCATTGCAGAAGGACAGTAAGCACTGCGTAAAAATAAAATGAGATGTAACATGCATATTTTATACATGCGCAATAATTACTCGCAGTATTTGCATCAAGTACAAAGCGAACCAACCGCGAAACTTGATAAAATTCCTCCGGTGATTTTATTCGGTGAAACGAAAAAGTTGTACAAAATCTAAAAATAAATTTCTTTCTTTCATATTAACCAGTAATTGCGCCAGCTCAGCCGTGAAACTTTTAAACAAACTCAAAATTTGCACTTCATAATTTTTCTTATTTCGACAGTTCTCGAGAAATTTACACTCGATTTTTCTTTTTCACGCAGAAGAATGGAAATCAACTTTACTCGAGAAAAAAAATTATTCCTCCTTCGAGTATATTTTTATGATAATAGGATTCCTGAGTTTTCGCGCGTACACAAAAGTGCCGCGGAGGCGTTCGGGACTCGGGCTTTCGAGTGGACGGGGCCGAAAGTTTCGCAGCTCGAATTTCGGTCGCGGTGTAGGAAGAGGAGGAGCGAAAGCGGGGGAGCGAATGAGAAGCGGCAAGAATATATCCTCAAAGTGAAATTCAGTGGCAACTCTCTGCGGATGATCTCTCGAAAGTTTTGCTCGACGCGTCAACGCCCGCGCCGCGGGACCGACCCTTTTTTCATTTCATTTTACGGGTAAGTCGTGCCACCCACTCGCGAAATTCCTTATACATTCTTCGATTTCGAGCTGCTCGGAGCTGAAGTGTGATTCACTGCGTATGTTCTTTTTAACTTGTTTTCTGGGTTTGTAACAAAAATTTTGGAATTTTCATTTTACTTGTTTACGTATCTTCTTAATGAAAACAATTTTGTGGATAAAAATGTAGTTGAAATGAAGTATTGTTGTGCAAGAGGATTCTAGGAATAATTTTATCATTTTTAATAACTATTATATACTTCAAATTTTTATTTTTCTGCAGTAATTCAGCAAGTGAAATATGTATTTTCAAGAATAATTTTGATTTTGTGTTTGTTATTCCATAATCGAAGAAAGTTATAAAAGTTTATAGAGTAATAATTTCTTTCTTCAATTTCAATACCGTCCATTATGATATTAATTTTCTCACTGTTACCTTTGTTATTTCATGGTTCTTATTTTTTTATTTTTAGGTGGTTATTGAATTTATTAAAGGGGATTCTTATTGAAGAGGTTCTGAGATGTCGATCAATACTGTTAATTTTAATAATATTAAAATGCCCATACACGCGTCGAGGTAAATTATTATCAAATATATTTTATTAAAATTTTTCCGTCTTTGTAGTGTATATTTTATGATTAAAGTCTCGCGCTATATTGCATTGGATGCAGGCCAAAGTGCACTCTCAATCTCGTTCATCGGGATACGCCAAAAAATAATTCGGTAAATTATTTTCCCCGGTGTATTAAATTAATTGAGGTTGTCTCGGCACAATGTTACCCATTGTAAACAAAAAGAAATTTTTCCAGACTGTAGCGTCGATAAACTGGTTCAACAAAAGTGACCTAATAATATGATATCAAATTAAAAATTTAATCAGTACGTCCTTTTTCATGCTTCTCCCAATTTATACGTCACGATGAGTAGAGAGACCCCTATAGCTACATATTACTATCAACATAGAAACCTAGCAGTAGCTAGATGCAGTATTCAAAGGTAATCGTGAATTTTCAGAGCGAAAGTAAATTTTTAATAGATTATTTTTCTGCTACAAGTTAATTATTGACAATTATAAAGAAAAACAAAATTGAAACCGTAATTCTCAAAGTTTTCCTGCATTTGCATACATATGTACGTAAGCCGAATTCAGGTCGACTAGCTAGGCGGACCTTCAGTCAGTCATCACGACGATATTTATCTTCATAGCGGGTCTGACGAGTAAAAAAATCCCCGTCTAATCGTACGACATTGCAGCCTCATCGGGCCTAAGCACGGGGCGCACATATCTCGCGCGGCGAATTCCCGGCTCCGCGTCGCTTTATCTCGGTCCCCGCGGCGAAGACAATGGGGCGGCCTCGCTGGGAAGGAAGCGCGCTCGCTCGCGCGCGGGGGCGCCCCAGAATTACGCGATGGAAATTTCGTTTTTCCCGGGGCGCCCCCGTCGGCTCCCGTATCAGCGTATCCCGCGTCTGCCTTTCAGCACTGCAGGCAAGAACGACGCCGTCGTCGCCGCCTTTATATGCGCCGCCCAAGAAGGAAGCAAGTGAGTAAGAGGGAATGAGAGAGAGAGAGAGAGCTCCATATTGCAAGAGCCGCAGCTAGGTGGGTGTAGGTCTGGGTGCCGGTCGAGCTTTTGGCTTCGTTTTAATTAAGGAGCGACCCGACTTTCGACACGGGTAGAGGACGCGGTTGATCGGCTGAAATTTTAAAGGCTTCTTCCGATACTTTATTGGTGCTAAAGACCTCGTTAATGTTTAATGCGCAGATGCGAGGAAAACATTGAATAAGCTCGATATGTTCCTGAATTATTTTCTAGCTAAAAGGTTACATATTACGCTTCTGCTCTTTGAGTCAGAGTTCATTATTGAAGAAAGTTCTAATTTGCTTTTTCTTACATACATTTACAGCTAAGTGGTTTCCACCGTCTACAAAATATCAGATTATCGTTCCTTGAAAAGAAATGCAGTCAATAAATAACCGTTAAATAAAGCCCATTTATGATGACCTTATTCTGCTTATTTTAAACCTTTCATCAAATGAGCTTTTCTGAACCGTAGATAAAAACTCTTTCGTTTTAATTTCCTTCAACGAATTACTAATGCAAAACGCCTGAAAATCGCTGTTTTAAGGGAGGCGGGGATAAAAAGGACTGTAAAAATAAATTTCATCCGTTCAATTTTAACGTGCCCCTTTCACCGTGATCGGGCAACTAAAAATAGTGCAGCTCCACGCGCGTTCTCGGGCGAAGTGCCGGCTCGCGGGCACGGTGTCGCCTTAATCAGCGCGAGGCGGGGGGTCACGTTTTAAGAGGGAATCCGCGGGCTGAATTACGCGAGTCCCGGTCGCGTTCCTGAAATTATGCAGAACGAATTCCGCGCTTAAATCCGAAAGTATTTTCAGCGGGTCGCGCGAGCGCGAAGACGCGAAGACGCGCCCCGCGGGTCCATTTGAAATTCAACGATGCTGGACGTTAACCCCGTGTCGTGGGGGTGGGGGAGAGGGGGGGCGGCTCGCACGCACGCGGCACCGGCTGCCGGGGCAAGAAAACAAGCACCGAGGCGGACTCTCGTAAAGGGTATCTCGTAACATCGGCGCGCTGCAAATTTCAGGCTGTACATGCCAACTGCACGACGCACCGATACCCACCGGGCAGCCGACCGCAAGAAGCGCGCGACCTCACGTAGGACGACGCTTTTTACGGACTCTGTGATTTGGATTAACAAGCAGCGGCTTTGCTCCGCCACCTTGGGTTGCTGTAAACAACTTCGGTTTCGATTGCTTTTTAGTTTTTTTTTTATTATAATATTTGAGCGAATTTTTTATGGGATTTAATTATTCTTTACTGATTGTGTGTATAAAGAATAGAGATATTCAATACTGCAATTTGAGCAATATTGTTCGTCGGTCGTGAACTAAAACAATACGAGAGGTACGATTAATTACTTGAGCATATTTTTTCATATTTTTTCAGTGTTTACTTTGCCCAGACTTTTCTAAAAATACAGATTTTAATAAAACATAAAATAAACATTGCACAATGAAGAAATATAAGTTAGACGAGCGGAAATGTGAGCTTTTTTCGGGATTATCAGGGTCCAAACATTTACTCTTTTAATTGAAATTTGATTAAAATAACAAGAAACTTGATCTAATCTTAAAAGCAAAGGGGGACGCGATGTAAAATATAATAAAATATCGCGGCAATGTATTCTTGCCGAAGAGGAAAGTTCTAATGCGCTCGATGGACTCACTTAAGGGATGAAACTTTCAAGCGAAGTCTCCTTGGGCTTAATCGGGTTAAAAAACAGTCTGAGAGAAAAAAAAGTTGTTGGTTTATGCATTACAAGTCGTTATAAAGTCTAGCGGTGTCTGCTCGAATTTGCCAATGTCCCAAGTTAAATACGGAGGATCGAGCAAATAAATCAGAGACACGCCGCGCCATCCTAAATGAGCCAGCAACCTCAACACGTCTTTGCGTTTCGTCCTGCCCGTCGCCTCTATCATTTATTCAAACGATCCCCTCCAGCCTAGCCCCCGAATTATCGGCTACGTGTCGCGCAAAATCTTTGGACGGCTCTAATTTTGAGAATTTCCAAATGCTGCCGCAGTCGATCCGTTTGAATTTTTGATGCAGTCATTATGAAGCGTATCTCTAAACTTGACTTTAGTACAGTAGTCACAAATAATACACTTTGAATTATTTGATTCCATTTTCTAAGTAAATTACATTCTTCAAATTTTCAGCAGAAAAACTTAAAAAAATTGACTCGTTGTAGCAAGGTTTTGAATGATTCATTTCAGTAGAATACTTTTTTGAGATGATATACCTTAAAGGTAAGTCGAGGAAAAAAGTTTAATTAAATTTGAAGCAGTTCGAAATTCAAAGGAGAGAAATTTGAGCGTTAATTTGGTACTCTTTTTAAATGGTTTTCAGGATAATCGATTTCATTTCAACGGCGCTTTAGCAAGAAAACCGGCAGTCACGAAGGAAGGCCGTATAATGCCAAACGCAATTTCACGACGTTTGCCCGTAAAAGGAGGAGTGAGAGGGAAAAAGAGGGCAGCTGAGAAGCGGCGTAATGACCGTAAAACTGGGCTCCGACGTGAGCATACGTGGAAGTAAGCCATTGAAGCGATTATCTGCGTTATTGTGAAGCTTTTACGTGTAGCAGGGCGGAAAGGAGCCTGGACTGATCTACTCGAAGCCACCTCCCACATGCACACAATCACGCCCCTGAAATTTTCTTTTCTCGCTCGCAAAAAAGTAAAGCAACTGTATAAGAGTACATAAACATTCTTCGCACAAAAAAATTTTAAACAAAATGTTAAGAAGATAACTAAGTTCTATCACTTTATATTATAAAACATTAATAGTTATTATGTGATTTCGTTAGATATTAAGGATTTCATCTTCTGTTTTTAAATGCATTGTACCGGATGACTTATTGCCGGAAAAGATAGAACCCTAGCCAAAGTAATGAAAATAGAGTCCGGTCACCTGATGTACGACTGCTTGGATATACGCGAAAGACTCGCCTTTACTGAAAAGTGCCGACACAACTGCTGGAATCGGCGCAGTTAAGTCGTTCACTTAGCAGCCATAACGATCGGGTACTCCTCGACCCCTTTTCCTTCTAGGAAATAACGCAGGGCCGCGCAATGGCGGGCATGTGCGGTCACGGCAATAACGGGGCGAGATTTTTCAGGGCGGATCGGGCGCGTGTCCGCCGCCTTGTAATGCGCGCGCCGCGCGAGATTTATCCCCGTAACGCGGCCGATATAAAGGAGGAAAAGTTGGCTCATCGGACGCGCGGATCTGCGGAAAATCGCGTCGTCGAACGCCGGGGCGGGGGAGGATATTTCGGCGCGCGCGGGGGTTCGGAAAGATACCGAAGCGCGACTACGGTCGCGGGAGAATGCTACATTGCGAGGATGTTTCGAACTTAGGCAATAATGCCGCAGTCAGTTCCAAAAGCCCGCGGATAGTTCGCGAAACTCGTATCGTTCGCCCGAGCTCTTCCACTTCGACCCCCCATCTAGTACACCCCCCTCGTATATCTGTTTGTGCGCTCGGACTATATATATTATCCGGCCTGCTGTATGGACACCATTCGCGTACGTGCGTCTTTTTCTTTGGGCGCGCTTTGCCTATCGGTTAGTGCGTATTTGCTCTCTCATGACGATCCTATACCATTCAGCGGTTTGAAAAGTTGAGTTTGGTTTTAAAATATTTTTTGAAATAGTTTAACAATTTCTTTTTTTATTTCAGGAATTTTCAGTGAAAATATTTTAGCTTTGAAGTTATTTGGAAAGAGAATATAACCATTAATTTAGTCAAATATTTCGTACAGGTAAATTAAATTAGCCTTGTATTTTCAATCGTACTGCTTTTTTATCGGCTATTTTTTTATTATTTTTAGTTGTTAAATAAATGTAACAAAGCATACTAACTGTTCTGTTTTTTTTTTTTTAATTGAATACTTTTATCTTAAATGACTATAAGAAATGCAAAAAGAGGCTCTTAGCCCTCGACTTTTCGCTCGCATCCACTTAATTTCCCGGGCGCTTATCTGCTTCTCACTGCAGTCGGAAAAATGTCGGAAGCTCGCGTCAGGCAAGGCCCGAGACTTTGCGCGCGGGCTATCTCGCGGGCCCCGAATAAAGCGCGTCCGCCTCGCGCAATTAAGCCATCTCCCCCGGGCCTTCCGAAATCCGCTACGACCTCCTTCCGCCCCGGCGGTTAATGAGCGCGTCCTTCGAGGCGCCTGCGCCGCACAGGAACCTCTTTTTCGCGCTTCCATTCCGGTCGCTTTCGCGAAAAACGCACCGCCCCATCGATTCGCCGATGCGTTTTTCCTCGATAAGCGAGAAAAGAGCGACGCAGTGGGCCGCCGGATAAGCGGCGTGCGTCGAGACTAATATTTATCGGACGTACGTGCGAAAAATTCTGAGCGAGCACGGTGTTAATCCGAAAGACGTGCGGCACGTCCTCGGGCGAAAACAAAAATTAAAAAATATTTGCCGGCGCTGGAATTCCAGGTTAATAAATTTCAGTTGTATATTTAAGTTTGCTTTGCAAGTATAAGAATTTACTTTATTTTTCTTTTTGAGGCCAAAGATATAAGTTACGTTAACGTTATGTTAACGGTGATTATTAATTTGATTTCGGAAACAGTCGACGAATAAAAATTGATTCAAATTTATTTGTTAGTAAGAAGTAAGGACAAAAATAAGATCACAATTTATTGAAGCTAATTTATGATGCAATAAAAATAAGAATAATTTATCGAACCAGCAGAATTTTCGTAGCGTACAAGAATCACAGCGTATCAGACTTAAGGAAATTACAATTTTTTTCTATTAGAGTAACAAATAGAATTTTCATGTATATTCATGAGACGCGAGCGCTCGCTTATGCATTTTCAAAAGTTTTTTTAAAACACAGTCCACTTGGCGCGAAAATTCATTTTCCGTAAACGCGGAGCGCGCGCGCGGCACATTCCCCACCGAATCGTCCCAGCAAAACGAGCGTTTCCCGGTGCTGCTGGGGTCCGCGTGCGTGACGGTGGAACGGCTTCGAATCCCGCGTTATTTAATGGAAATAAGGCTTTTATAAAAGTCCGTGCGTGCACGAAAAGTGAAAGAACCGTCGGCGGGCACCGGAGGAGCGAAGCCGAGAGAAAGAGAAGCCCGGGGAGAGTCGCGTCGCCGCAGGAGGACGGCCGGGCCGCGGGAGAGAGACGGAGTATGTCGCTCCTGGGAAATAAACGCCGGAAGACAAGCTCTTTGGTCGGATAACGCGCGGCCGGGCGCGCGGGCTCCCTCGTCGCCTCTCCCCCGGCCGATGAAGCGAGAGCGAAAACATAATAAAAGCAGAGGTAAAAAAAGGCGAGGAGGCGAGGGCGGGGGGAGAAAAAAAGAGGAGGGAAAGAGGTGGCCGGGGCGAGGCGAGGACAGCGACGAGCCACCGGAGGACAAGTGGTAGTTTGAAATTTCAAATTCATTTACGTCCGCGTCGCGTAGTTTTAATCCGCTTTAATTGTGAAAAATTGTCGAGCGCCCGCGCACTGGCTCTCGGCCCATCCCCTCCTCTCGGTTTATCTCTCTCCCGACCGTTTCCCGGCGAAATTCTTGCGCCCTTTTGACCCACTTGTAAGGTACGTTTCGTGGCCGGCTGACGGTTCAAAGGAATTTTCTCCTCGATTATCGCAAACGTTTATTTCTCGGTGACGATTGCGGTACGCTCAGAGTGGACTCGCCCATTGGACCGAATGCTTCGTAGCTCTCCATGCTGAAGAGGCTCGACGGCATCATTTGCATCAGCTTCATCCGATGTGCCTTTAGTTTCACGTCCATGGACCGCCTTCTTCTTATTCCTTCGTCAATGACTTTGCGCCAGCTGAATTCTATCTGGTGAGAACGCTGGCGCATCTTCTCCAGGGCTTCTCTTTCTATCTCCTCGTATTCGTGAATTATTTCATCCTCCTCCGTTTTGTACTATTAAATATTAAAAAAATCTATTAAATTTTCCTACAAATCTATTAATTTTTAATAAAGCGCATTTTAAAATAGTTTCGTATGGAGTAGGCATATAACTAAGTATTAAGTAGAAAGATGACGAGTATGGTCAGACACTTATCAATTTTTTAATATTTCAATTTTAAAAATAAGTTTTAGCAGCGGTGGCCGTAAGTCATATTGATTATTAAACATGACTTATCTATTAAAATAATTTACAACTTTTTGAATGAATTGCTTGGTGTTCTTCGATCCTTCAAAGTTAGTCATAAACTCGTAAAGTAAGAAAGTTCATCGTGTACTAAAGTTAGCAGCTTGAGCTTATAGTTTCAAATGCATAAATGCAAATATTAATTAAACATTCTCAATAAATGACAGAATATTCGAAAATAGTAAAATATTTGACAATGGATGGCAGATTAAATAAATAAACGAATGTACCCGTTATTCTTTTATAGATCAAAATGGAATGTCAAATTGAGTTAGTTATCTAGAGATACTAGAGTTACTCTATAGCCCAATTATATTCTAGAACATTTTAATTAATTTTCATTTCCAATAAATCTGATTTTCCTTTATATAGAGAGAATAGATCGCGGAATTCGATAAACTGCATTATTCCATTTTGAAAAGAAATGAACAACTTGTACAAGAAACTGGTCAGTACTAAAAATTATGCATTTAAGACATCCCACGAAGTAATCTCTAAATTCGCGTAACCATCACATTCTTTAAAAAAAATATTTTCTGAAAGAAAGAAGGAAGTCTATTCATTGGAATAATAAAACGGCTCACTTACATCGCCGATGGGCGTGGAGATGGGTGACTGCTGCTCGGGCTGATCCTTGCCCGGTGGCAGGGACAGCGGCGTAAGCAGTTTGTGCTTCTGCTGCGGGAAGTTGGCCGTGACAGCCTCCTCGAACAGGTCCTCCGCGTGCGCGAAGACCGCTTGCCGCTTGGCCTCCTTTTGCCGGGCCTCCCGCTGCATCCTGAGTACGGGCTCGCGCCGCCGCTCCAGCTCCTCCTCGCGCAGACCCTTCTTCACCAGAATGGCCCGCTCCATGCGCTGCAGCTCGCGCGTCACCCACCGGGCCCGCATCTCCTCCACCAGAAGTTTGCGGTGCCTCGCCTACGAATCGACGCCCGTTCAGCAATTAAAGGAGCGGCGAAGGATTCGCGTGCTCACCTTCGCGGCTCTGCTGGCCTCCAGCTGCGCGGCCTCCTCCCGCAGCTTCAGCTCGGCCTCCGTCAGCTTCGGCCCCGCCTCGGCAGCTTCCTCCTTCTCGCGCTCGGCCTTCATTTTGTTCCAATCCCGCTGCCAGTTTAAGAAGTCATCGATCTAAAAAAAGAAATGGTTGTATTTTAAAAAATTAATAAAAAAGCTTTAATTTAAGTACTACATAGGTACGTTTATATCTACTAAGCGAAAATAAACTGTTTAGTAAAGTGGAGCAAAATTGAAAAGTGGAAAATAGTCGGCGAATGAAAATACCTCGTTTATTTCGAACGATAAAAGTTTCCATTCAAAGTGAGCGGATGCAGCTTTGGCAAATTTAGTATATTGACGCGCGGGAGCTGGATTAGTTTTTAAAATTTAAAATAGCTTTTTTACCCGGCTAACTTCTCGGTCAACAAATTGGCGCATCCATTCGACGTCGCTCTGCTGGGAGTCGAGGGAAACTTTGGGAGCGAGAAAAATCCGGAGCGCCCCATTATAATCGCAAAATCCGACGCACTGAGGACTCAGCGGCAGCTCGTGCGCATAAATTCCCGTGATTATTCGCCCGGAGAGGCTTTGAGTAATGCTCGCCTCGTGGCTTTTAACTAAAAAATTCCAGATCTCTATGGTGCCGTCGCTGCGACCGACGATCGCCACGCTTGGCCGCTCGTTGTCCCAGCTGCACGCCGTGTATCTGTGCCAATCAAGGTAACGGATGCGAAAGTAATACTATTTAACCCGGTTCGTTAAGAAAGTGCTATAAATAAATGAGCATCCCCCTGCGTCAATAAGTGCGACCGTAATTGTAGTAGTATCTCCTGGAAATAGGTCGTTGGCATCTTTTACACTTTTTTAAACTTTCAATACGTGACCTGTTTAAAGCGGAAGATTTTTAAGTATCTGGGCTATTATAACATTTATCACCTTTATTGTTTCAGTAAAGTGCGAGCTACTTTTAATCTTCGCCAGGGAAAGATTACAAAAAGCTTTTAAAATTTTAACGCCACTCGTAAATAAATCATTATTATAACAATAGTTTCAAGAAGAAAGTTTCTTATTATAATGATTTTGTAAAGTTTTGTAAAGTGTTTTAAAAAATTATCGAAACTCAATATTTTATTAAAACCTTTTGGAATTATAATGTACTATTATTCTAAAAAAATAAAAATAATATAGTATTACAAAGAATTATATTTTATATTATAATCAAATATTCAGCTCACCTGCATTCAGCTTTTCTCCACAAAAAAGGTTCGCTGAACTGCTCCGACCAGAGCGCGAAGACGCGGCCACCAACAGTGAGCAGCAGGTACGGCAGGAACTTGGACCTGACGGCGTGGCTGATCGGCCCGTCGTGCACCTGCTTCATCCAGTTCCACTTGCAGACCTCCATGTTGACGGTGATGCCGGTGCTGAACTCGTAGCCTTCCCAGGAGATGATGCCGCACTCACCTCTGGCCGTGCCCACGAAAATTTCGGCTGCCCTTGTTCAGAAACTTTTCATTCGCAAAGCGCACACAAGTAAATAAGGGGAGCGCGTCGGGCTTCGCTCCGCGCCTCGCAAGAAGCCGGGGTTTTAAATTTCGCGCCGGCGAGTAGTTTCCCCGCGTGACTTTCCGCGCGTAATTTAAAAAGTTGCGAGGACTTTGAATGGAGCTCGCACGCGCAATGAAAATTGCGTAACAGGTTTGCGCGTTTTTTTTAATGCATCCTTTCGAAGAAGCGGGGGTGGCGTGTTTACCAGGCGGGCCCTCGGGTGGTTTGGCCTCTTCGCCCTCCGGCACGGACTCCTCGCTTTCGGTCTTCTGCGGGACGGTCTCGCGCCTCGGCCGGTAGTCGATGTCGGGCTTCTCGGGGACGACTTTGTAGTAGCGGCGCACCGTGACGTCATCCGTGCGGGGGAACGGCTCCACTTGTTCCTTGCGCAGCAGCGGGGGGCGGAAGCTGATCGTCGTGATTATTACGTTGCGGGTTTGGTACGGTGGTTGCACAATCACTTCGTATATTGGCTTCCACACGCCATCCAGGCCCTTGAATGGCGATATCATCTGTAATAGGTTTCGTGGCTTCTGCACGGTCTTTTTTTTCTTCGGTTGGGCGAGAGCGGTTTTCTTCACTGGAGGAGTCCACCTGCAGATAGGAATATTTTAAAATTGTTTTGGTAACATACAACCAAAATAGTAAAACAAGTTTTTCATTTTTTTTGAACAAAATCAAATAATTTTTCAACAGAATTATTTAAGGCATTGTTCAGGCAGCAGTATATAAAATTTGCCTGAAAAATAAAAAATTAGATACGAAATTTATACTGAAATATAAGCAGATCGTATTTTTTCTTTTTAATATACATCTACAAATTCATTTTTACGTTTTTTGCGCGGTTACGACGTCACATAAACTTTCTCCCTCTTAATTTTATGCAAAATGAAATAGGAAAAATACAACATAATCTTTTCTCGTAAGATACCGACTTAATATTTAATAAGAAAATTCTTGCGTAAATTCGGAATTTCAAATTTTCTTAAATTACGCGAAGCTGCACTGCGGCGATATAGACTAACTTTAAATCGTAAAAAGCGATGCTGCCGTCCTCGCTGGACGTGGCGAACTGCATGCTGAACTCCTCTTCGGGCGTATCCTCGGGTAGATCGTGGAATCTGCCCCGATCATCGATTTTCTCGTAGGGCGGTACCCATTCGATTTTCGTGATAGCGTCCTTTTGACTGTGCTGCAGCACCGACGTGGCGGTCGGCAGTATGACCGACTGGTCGCGGACTTCCTTCATCCACAAGCTCAGGTCCTTCACCGTGGTCGCGTGTCTGACCTGGGCTGCCGTGCGCACCACCACTTTCTCCACCAACTCCATTTTACCCGTTATGTCCCACAACACTATCTGTTCAATAATCGACATTTTCATTAATAGTGCTGTATTTTGTTCTTTGAATACGATAATTTGTAGGTTTTTACGGAAATAGAAACGTTATTACATAATTTTTTATTTAATGAAAGTAAAACTTTTCTTAAACTTTTTAGTTACTGAAATTCGTCGATAAGTATAATTTTTATTCCTGCATACTGATGGACTTGTATTTTCAGGAATTTGAACGATAGTAGATCTTTTTTTTAATGCACATTTTGTAATTACTTGACCATTAGCGCAGCCTCCAACAACGATATTTCCATTATGAGGGCAGTAAGATACAGCAGTAACCTCTCTTTTAGAATCAAGTATGAGTTTTGGTTTGAGACAATCGTCAAACGACCATACAAAAACTTGATACGCGTGTTCGATCTGAAAAGTGCAAAAAAGTCCTTACCCCGTAAAAATACGAATTCAGCGATTAAACCACCCACCTCCTGAGGTGGCCTCGGCCCAATGAGAGTCTCGCTTTTGCTGGAGCTCGTGTACGCGGCGACGGCGACGCCGCTCCAGGTGGGATGCCAATTCAAGTCATTGATCACCCTGCCCGAGCACAGTTTCCCGTCGTAGTAGCTCTGTCGCTCGGCGTACTTTGCACTCGGCCGCGCGGCCGGCACCATGTCCGCCGCCTCGAGCGCCAGCTTCGCGTAGTCGTTCGCGTACACGTCCCACGTGGTGTTCGCCTCGACCTGCGCCCCGGCGCCGAATCCATTAGGGCTAATTCGCGATTTAGGGCTCCCGCGCGGCAGCCCCCGCCCCCTCAGCCGCGCCGCTCGATGAGGAGTTATGAGCGACTCCGATTTTCCCGGGGACCTTTTAGCGTCCCCCGCGGGACCCGGCTGAATCTTTCACGCGCATTGTCGCTCGATATTGATATCGATAAATTTCCCCGAAGCCCCGGACTCGTGAAATTTTCAGGCCGGACCCTCCTCTTCCCCCCTCTCGTCCGTACCTCGCCGAAGATCTCCTCGTACTTGTTCTTCACGAATCTGGCGAGCTCCCGCTGCGCCAGTTTGGTGGAGAGGTCGGTGGGCTCGCCCACTGTCTCCTCGTCGAGGTGGCACTCGCACCAGGAGTTCACGCTGTGGACCGTTAGGGTCTGCGCGTCGTTGTCCTTGGTCACCGGGATCTCCTGGATCTGCCGGTCGACCAGCAACTTCGGCACGTTCTCGAAGTTGTCGCGGTGCGGATCGATCTCCAAGTACCCGTCGCGCTGATCTTCCGACGACCTGTCCGTCAAAGACGGAGGTGCTTTAAGTTGATTAGCCGTTGATTCGACCTTGAAACGTTATTACTTGATTACACGCTTCTGAGCGCTGACATTTCGAAAATTATCAAATTTACACTGATATTATTAAAATGGAATGTTAGATGCGAATGAATTTTCGAATTATTAATAAATGTCTTATAATCGGTTTAGTTGCACTCTTAATTTGATTAAGTGAAATTCATCCATTTGCACTTTTTTAATGAATAGTTGTTCACTTTTTCAGATTTAGAGGGATTAGTTAAACAATAAATAAATTGCGAATTAAAAAAGATTTAGTGAGTTTATTTGCGAATTAAAAGCGATAGTCGAAATCAATCAATTAAGTACTCGAAAATCGATAAGTTACTAATTAATTACTTCATAATTTAGCAACTACTGCGATGATTTTTAAAATCAACTGTAAATCTCGCAAACCCAGTTTACTTCTTAAATAGAGAAGACAAACTCGCAGTCCGGCCCTCGATATTTAACAACGCCACATTAGCTCCGGCCAGATGCCGTGTGCGGGGTAGAAGGAACTGCAGGGGGTCGCGAGAGGGGGGTCGGGGCTCGCGGTAATAAAAGTGGCCGCGAGATGCATAACCGCGCGCGGCCGGCGGAGCTTCAAAATTTACGAGGGCCCGCGTAAGTAGGCATCCGCGGAATTTATTACGCCGCCCGGAAATTGAATTAAAAGTTCCTTCACCGATAAAGCATCCTGTCGCACGGGCCGGCTCGCTAAGTGCGGGGGTGGGCTGGCCGGCCCGGGGAAAAAGAGGAGGCCGCAACGCGTAATTTACATGTGAATCAACTTCGACCTGGCGACGCATTATATCCCTCACAGCGGGGCAGGCCCGGCAACAAAGGGATCGCTTTTCACAATGGGCCGCGCTTACCCGCAGCCGGAGAATTTTCACGGGAAAAGTTTATATGAAATCCGGTATTATGACGCTTTTATTTGGACAAATCCATATGGGCCGGCCGTTTCGCGTTTCAATGAAACTGCCGCGTTCTCTCGGCTTGTTTATAGAAATTTCGTTGATTTTGGTACACGAATATTCGAAAGAGCTTTTCGTATTAGCCCCTCGGTCGATATTACTTTCTTTCCGACAGGATATTTTTCTGTTGCAATATTTTCCGTCGCCCGGCGCAGAAATCTCGATAAAAAAGTAATATGCAGCACTAAAATCCATTCGCTCGCTTTTGACGGCTAGTTTCCTTCTATGAAATTGGAGCAGACAATCCTATTCGGAAGATTTGCATCGCATTAATCATTTACTGCTTAAAAATAGATTTTCAATTCTATTTTTATAGAATATTAATAGAGACTGCACTTTGTCTTTAGTTCCTACAAAACAACGACGAATTCTCTCAATTATTCAATTGAGTTTTTTATTGAATTTGGTTATGGTTAAATTTAGTAATACCGTTCGTTTTTCTATAAATAAGATATTTCTTTTACTATTGTATAATGCAGACTATTCTCTTAGCATTCACAATCGAATTATATATTTACGTAAAAGATAAGTGCAAAACTGGATTCGAACCTCGATCTCGAACAAGGGTCGATTCCTCCTGACGGTCATGTCCTCGATGAAGCGTTCGCTGCCGAGGTTCTGCCAGGCCGCGGGCAGCTTGTTGATGGCGTTGCGCACGCGCTCCTGCTGCTCGAGCCTGAGCGCCTCGATGCGCTGCGCCACCGCCATCCGACTCTCCTCGGTCAGGCAGATGTAGAATTGGCCCTCGTGGTCGCCGCTGGGCGCGTAGCCCAGGAGCATGCGACCCTCCGGATAGGCCTTGATGTCGTCCTTCACCGGCAGAAAGTCGCTGCTCTCCGAGTGCAGGTCGATGTTATCCTCGATTATCTCCTTACGCACGTACACCCACGGGAACTCCGTCGTCACGTTCTCGTCGATCACGCAGCCCACTATCTTCTGCGTCAGCGGCGATAGGTCCACCCGCAGCACTCCCGGTATACCCTTTTTGCGCGGATTCGTGTTTTTTAATTTTTATGGCGAATCATTCGATGATAGAAGTTGATTCAACTTTTTAATTAAATCTGTAAAATTCGGAGTTTCATATTTGTGTCGGCTATTGCTGCCTTATTTTTTCACTTTTATCCGAGGCAAATATATAGAATATTCAATAAATCAATACAGAATCTGAAGATTAACTCTGAAATAATAAAGTTTTTAATTTTTTTCTGGATGTTGTCTTGGTTTTTTTATTTTTATCCGAAAAAAATAAATGAAATATTGAAGCAAATATGCGAAAACGGAAAGAGAACTGAAACTACTGAAACAACAAAGAGTAGCTAAAAGAGTAAATTGAATAAAGTATCAATTTGTAATGCGCGGGCAAAAATGAATGGTACAAGTACATTTCTCTAATATTGCTAATTTAATTAAATTACGCACCAGCGACTCGGAATAACGTCTGACCAATTCCTGCTCCTCGGCGCCGGTGAGAGAGAAACTCTGGCGTGAGCCAGTCGGCCCCAGTGCCATGAGGACACCGTAAGAGTCGAGATCATAGATAGTTTTACGCCGGCCTTGATCTTCTGTCTCATCTCGTTTCGTACCTATAACTTTTCTTCTCTGCTTTTTCGCAGACTCTGTCAATAAATATACTTTTCTTCAGTAAATTGCAAGTGAGAACGATAAAGAAGCTGCATTAATGCAAAATGCAAGTCTCCTTTGTAGCTTTAACCTAAATTTTTCTTTTTCGCTTTTTATCTCTAAATTTACCTTTTATTCTCACTCTTTGTGCTTGTCTATCCCTGAACAGGCCGGAATCTTCAAATTCCTCACTTTCACCAACCCAGCTGTCCCAGCCCTTTTTATCTTGCTCATAGTCATCGTGCTCGTATTCGTACCTTGAATGTGCATCATGATCTTCCATAACAAAACCATCTTCAGGATAATCTAACTCTCTGTTACTGAGAGACAAATCTGAAGGTTCAGTGCTCATCTTGATGTTACTGCTTGTGTCCTGTGTCAGTTATACTGCATCAAATTTTAACCTATTAAAATTATTTAGTCAATCTTCGTTTGTTTTATTAATGCAACAGTTTCTTCCAATCAAAATAATAATTCATTTAATTGCCAATTTGTTTAGCTATATTCATTTTTCCTTTTTTAATCAGATGTAGATGTTACATAATAAAACATTAAACATTAAACGTTAAAAAAAATAAAGTGAATTTTTATTAAAGTTTAAAAAAATATTTTGCTTCCTGCACTGTAAAATGTAAATGTACTTGGGAATATATCAACTAATATCCGACTAAGTAATGAAACAGAGTCCGGTAAATAAGCAGAAAAAGATATAAGAGTCAGGGGCGCTAGATTAACGCGTCGGATTAACGCTCGCTCCGTCGTTACGTAAAGACAGCGAGTGGATAAAGGGATGAACCAAGGCGAGTATTCACCCCGGACGAATTCGTCGTTAAACTTTATCCCATCCCTCGGCGGGGCCGCCATCTCTTTTCCGTCGGGCGGGATAGCGGCGGCGGGCGGCATCGCGGCAGGACGTGAAATCGTAAAATCTGGTTAAGTGTCGGCGGAGCAGTCGCTCGCTCGGCGTCGCCCCGTCTCGCTCGCTCGGGCTTCCGTTGTAGCCCGCACTTGAAACCGAATGAAATATTAAATTCGCGCTCTCGCAAATTCGCCGCGCGGAAACTTGCTGAAACGGCGCGACGCTGAGCCGATGAAAGCGACGAAGACAAATACGGACGGGTGCGGAGCTTGCGCGCGCGCACGCTCGGGGCGGCAATTTGACGCGCGCGTCTTCGGCAGACAGTCGAAAAATTTCTTAGTCCGCCCGTGTCGATGTGATGTAGGACGGATGAGGTCTTAGTATTCGTGAGTCGATTGGGTACGCGCGTTTTTTTGAGCGTGGCTGAACTTGGCTGACTATGCGCTGACTTGTTCTACTGAATAGTGCAAAAAATTTCTTCGGTTTTTTTTTTTAATTTGTGTAAATATTACATCTTTTAAAATAAATAAATTAAGTATTTTTATCCAACCTGATAAATGAAATAGAGGGAATAATTTTTACGTATATGAATACGTGGCTGAATGTGTCTGACTATGCGCGGACTTGTTCCACTGAATATTGCAAAAAATTCTTTCGTTTGTTTTTGGAACTATTACATTTTTTAAAATAAATAAATTAAGTATTTTTATCTAACCTGGTAAACGAAATAGAGTCAATAATTTTTACGTATGAATACGTGGCTGAACGTGTCTGACTATGCGCGGACTTGTTCTACTGAATGTTGTAAAAAATTACTTCGGTTGTTTTTTTTAATTTTTGGAACTATTACATTTTTTAAAATAAATAAATTGAGTATTTTTATCTAACCTGGTAAATGAAATAGAGTGAACAATTGTTACGTATGATGAATACGTGGCTGAACGTGTCTGACTATGCGCGGACTTGTTCTACTGAATGTTGCAAAAAAATCCTTCGGTTGTTTTTTTTTTAAATTTTTGGAACTATATTACATTTTTTTAAATAAATAAAACAAGTATTTTTATCTAACCTGGTAAATGAAATAGAGTGAACAATTTTTACGAATGAATTTAAATTTTTTTTTAAACAAATATATAAAAAAAATTTATTTTCTCTGTTTGACTGTAAAATTGAATCAAACGAATTGTTTATTTCATTAAGCAGTTTAGAAATTCCTTTCTACAAATCTAAATATTTATACTCAAACATAATAATCGAAAAAAAGTGTAATTCTGAAAAAGAAATCATAATTTAGATCTCCAGCTGGCAAACGCGGGAAAGATGTCGGTAGGGTAAAAAAAAGTATTGCGAAGCGAAAGGCGCGGAGCGGTCGAAAGAGTTGGAGGCGAGAGGGTCGCGAGAAGCCCAGTAGTGCACGAAATCACCCTGAAAACTAATTTCAGCTGCGACGGGGCTGAGCCGCTACTCCTCGCCCGAGTGCATCTCGCGCTGCTCCTCCTCGTCGGGGTGTACGCGCTCCCGGGGGGTTCAGCCCAAGAAACGAGCCGCGCGTCCGTGTGGGTGCAAAGATTCATCTATTGGAAAGTCGGCCTGCCGCTGACAGCCGGCCACACCTTCGCACGCCCCGCATAATTAGAGGTAAAAAAAAGTTTAGCGCGGGCGCGATTTCGAGGGTCGCATAAATTGCGATGAGTCGAGGGTCGCTTAATATGTGCTTGAATTTCAATGCCTTATTTATAGAGCTATCTCTGATCCTTTACTTGCTCGTTTTTTTTAAAGGATGATTTATTAAAATAGTTAATTCGTTAATTAAGGTATTTTTCCTCAGGAGTATCTGAATAATCTAAATTCTAACGCGTAATTATTTCATGAATTTAACATTTATTTCGTAAGTTTGTAACATAAACGAAAGGTTAATTTTTGAAAAAAACTTTTAATGTAAATGGAAAATACTTTAAGTGTTACAGCTTCATTTTCTCCTCCTTTTTTTATCGCATCCAAATAAAAGCACTGTGAGAGGCGTTTAAAAAAGGAAGTTGCGAAAAAAACAGAGTAAAAGAGCTCGAATCACTCGATTTAAAGTTAACAGCAACAAAGCTCGAACGACGCACCGTAAGCCGAACAATCGGCGCGTCGAAAGGCTGTAGCGCCGCTACGCCGAGGGGGATAAGCGCGGGTAATGGAGGAGGTGAAAAAGCAGAAAGGCGCGGGGCAAATAAGTTTCGACGAGTGTCTGCGCGCAGTGCAATTTTAAAAACAACGTCGCGCGTCTACCCGACCCCAGCCGCACCCCCGCACAAAGGGCCGCACACCGCAGCGGCTGCCGTCGCTCCGAGGGGTTATCGCGGCACGTTCGAGAAAACGATATTACGTGGGGGCTCGATTACGACGGCCCCCCTCTCACCCTCCGCGCGAGCGCGACCTCGAGACTCGGGCTCCGAACGTAACGTCCTATTAATGCTCGTGACCCGGTAGACGCCCGAGATGCGCCCGACTTCCTTTTCCTTTTTATTTCGCGCTGAAAGGCACCTCTAATTGAGTAAGGCTTTTCTCCGCGGCTCGCCGGTCTTAATGAGGCGGCTCTGGACAATGACGCCGCTCGCCCTCGCCGCGTAGTTTATGAAAAGCACCACAGAGCATCGTTTCGACGTGAAAAAAAAAAAATTTTGTTTTCAAAACTAACGGTCGCGAGTTTATTAAGTCCGACAAAGAACCTCCGGGGACCGGTGTAAAGCGCACGCGTTGCAAGCGCAGTTAAAGAGTAATCAGGAACAAGTGCGAGAGTGAAAGCCGCGGCGGCGCGCGGAAATCGCATCAGAGCGCGTCGAAACACGCCGGCGCGCAATAAAAATCGTGGCGCAACGGCGCGGCTAATTCACGAGTCGGAAGCGTAATAACGCGGCGCGAGCGCGCGCGAAAAAGGATTAACATCGATCGGACCGCCCGCAATTTTCGGCGCGCGCGCTCGCCGGCCGGTATAAATACGCCGGCGCTAATCGTCCGGTGACGAGGCGTCGAATTACACGCGAGCCCAACTTCACCGGCTGGCCAGCGGTGCGCGAATTTTCCGCGGAGCAGGCGGTGCACCGCGCCCGCACGTCCGTGCACACGTGTATGCGCGCTGGTTCGAGCTTCGTCCAGTTGACGGGTTCGACGTTTTTGATCGCCATTGACGTACTGCTTGACTATTTACTTTTAAAGAATGTTGTGTATACGGATTTTGGGTTTGGCTTTTACTGCGCTATATTTTAACATGCTGAATTGTTTGTTTCACATTCATATTTATCGACGCAGATGAAGTGAAAAAGGTCATTATTTTTCTAAAATAAAACTGCCGTCAGTAAAGTAACACGATATTTTAATGGAAACGAGTGTTCGTGAAATTTTAACTGAATTTAGTCAAGCTAATGTTACTTCGATTAAAAAACTTGTTTAAAATTTATTAGAAAAGTAAATAAAAATAACGTGATAATTAATGCAGTAATTTGCTTAGCTCCGAAGGCTTATATAATTTATAATTTAATTTTGATAGTACGTTGTATTACTTTAATTTATTATTTACTTATTTTATAATGTAAAAGGCTAGTCCGTTTAACTAATAAATAAGTAAATGTCTGTATCAGTATATAATTAACTTATATACCGCATAAAACCACGACGAAAAATTGGCATTGATTAAACAACCATTTCAAGCCGACTCCCCGCGGCTTCATTCATCGAAGAGCACTCGAATTCCGCGAAGGTCCATTTTTCCCGTCCTCTCTGCCACTTCAATCCCACTACAGCTGTAAGGGTCCGGGGGCCGCCGTCGCGTATAACGAGCTCATGAGCGCGAGAAAGCCGCGTCGCGTAAAAGGAAGGCAAATCCAGCGGTCCTTGAATCGCGCGTACGCGGCAACGTAAATAACGCGGGGCTGAATGGAGCCGCGGCAAATAGAGCGCGCCCACGCGTCATTTTGTCCCTCGCGTCCTCCGTGCCTCCGTCGGTTTTTCCGCTTCGACGGGGGGGAGGCGAGCGCTCGAAAACCTGCCGGTTCACCGGCGACGGTAGGGGAGGCCACCGCCGCGCGATAACTGCATTGTCGCGCTGTTGACGGAACGTTGACTTTAGCGCACTTGGCTCTGGCCCCCTCCCCTCCGCTTTGGAACAATATTAGCCCTGTCGGACGGACTTTTTTCCGGCGGTCGGGGTCGCGCTGTGACGCTCGGTCCTCCCGCGGTTTTATAAGCGAGTTTTACTTGCTTTTGACCCTTTGAGCGCTGTGTCGGCGAACTTTTTCGCGAGGACCGAGTATTAATTGTGCGCGGCCATTCAAACGGCCTGTTGAATAAAAGGAAAGGGGTATAGTGGTTGCTCACTTTGTCGTTTGCATTCGAACGATTTTTTTTTCACATTTTAGGTACTTTTGTTAATTTTTTCCAGTACATAAAAACCGTGAATCAAGATCTTTACAGGCCGGTAATTTCATTTAACAGAAAGTGTTATTCTCGTTCTTTGTGTTCATAAAAGCCGTTCTACCCCCATTCGCAGTGTATTTTATTTTAGGGGAAATTGCAAAATAGCTTTAAATAAAACATTTGCAGCGGACATTCAAAAGAATGATTATGATTCCATAAAAATTAATTCCTCACGCGAGCACTAGTCGAGCTCGATAAACATCAACATTTTATGTTTACGAACGCAGCAGCCGCAAAAAAGCGAATATCTCCCGAAAGTGGAAAAGCGGATGGGAGGGTGGCCAGTTCGGGTGGGGTGTATACTCCAGTCAAGCGGGTAGGCGAGATAAAAATTGAAAAGGCAAGCATCGCCCGGCCCTCTCGCTTTCTTCTCGTCACCTCGGGGCCCTTTTATGAGCGCCAAGACAAAAAAGTTTACGCACCTCGGTATTTTTCGATCTCGTTTTATTGGCTGCACGCGCGATTTACGAGGCGCGCTCGAGCGAGCCTCGCCCGGCCGCGCTGAGGAGGCGAAACGCAGGCGCGTGCGGGAGACGATGGATGCGCGCGCTTCGACGCGTCCCCGATGCTGTTTATCCCGGGGCGAGATATTCTCGGCCGGGACGCGGAGAACGAGGGGTGGCATGTAGAATCGAAATTATGCCTTTGCACCTTGGCTAATCCGAAGATAATTTCGGATGTTCACGTGGAAGATTCGATGGAGCTTGCACGCTCTTATTTTTATTCCGCTGCCCGCTGCGGCTGTTTTTTCGGGTGAAACTAAATTTACTCGTGAAAGAAATTGAAGGAAGATTTTTTCCATTCTATGCTTTTACTGTTATCGACTAAACGGGTTGCGACCATCAGAAATTTCCCCCATCAAGGGTCGAATTACGACGGCGAACTATGCTAAAATGGCATTCCTAGCGAGGATCGGCGATTGCCGTCGTAAACTCGAAATCTGGGGTGTGCGTCGTGGAAAAAACTAACGGCGACATTGTAGCGCGGTAGTAACCCCGCCGAAGCAATAATCCGAGATGAGTCATCCGTGCGGCCAGCTTTCTCGAGTGTTCGAGGAACGCGGCCCGGAGTTCGCTTTGAATCTGGAAAATTGTTTCCACGCCGCACAATACGCTTTGTGCAGACTCGTAAAATTTGCCCAGCGCGGACATTTTTTATATGTTTGCCCTATATACGCGTACTTTCGATCTATTCCATGCAGTAGCAATTTCAGAGCGACAAATGCACCCTGTTAAACTTTATGAAATTATCGTACTGTAAACTCGTAATTGGCTATGGTGGTGACTGATGGTCACTCATGCGATTTGTTTTGTTTCAGGTGCAGGATCTGCGATGGCCTAAGATTCAGTATTCAGTTATTCTAGGAGGAAACTCTAAAATAATTGGACCAATTAGCAGTCCCATTCCCTTTGAATTGCCGTACGAGATGGACAGTAATGAAACTGCACTCGCTGTTGGAATCACGAGAAGAAAATAATTGTGTTTTATGAACTTTAAAATTCATTGTGACGTTTATTAATGTTATCATGCTAGAATTTTATTTTATATTATTAATATTTAACTGTTTGACTTCATTTGTTTAATCAGTTTGATTAAAATGAAGAAACGTTTATTAGATAACTAGTGAATTGGAAATTAAATCGTCTTCATAACGAAGCAATTAAACGATAGAGTCGCAAAAAGCTAACGAACGAATATCTTCAGCAAAACAGGCGTCCGGTGGAGCGCGAGCCCATCGAAGGAGTAAGGACGCGCGGACGGACGCGATTGCTCGGCCGGCCGAGAATATAAGGCAGCGGGGGCGTGCGTGGACTCATTAGGGAATCGAAATCCGCGCCTGCGTTGCGCCTCGATCGAGTTAACGAGAGAGCGAGCGGCGGTCTGGCGGAGGGCGAGAGACGGAGACGCGGGCGCGAATGACAGAGAGCGAGAAAGAGCGAGCGCGCGCGGGAGCCGCAGCGGTGTGCAGGTGTACGGGCTCTCGCGCTCCGTCTGTGATTAGAGGGCCGCTCCCCAGATGGATGGCTGGCTGGCTGGTAATTTTCAATTACTCGAAGCGGCCCCCCTACCTCCTCTTCCAGTCCCCGACCGCTCGCTCCTCTATGGCCCCCATCGGATCTATATCTGTGCTCTCGACGCGCGCGCGACGGTACGGGAGAGCGCGGATTAACGCGCCTATGTGCCCCGGCTCTCCGCGATCGAGCCGTACGCCCGCTACCAGCCGTTTTAGTCCGTCATTTTAATTTCGACTTTGAGAGCCTATATTTTAGCGCTTTTTCGAGAGGTACATCGGATCGTGGGGAGGGGGAGTTATTTTTTGGCTTTATTTTAGCATTTAATTGAAAGCGGATATTTTGCAACATCGATTAGGTACAGAGTTATTTTCTTAATTGGTGAATTATTTCCCTTTTCACAGAATTAATGAATGAATTGAATAAACTGAATATATGCTGTACTTTGAGTGTATTATTTTTAGAAACATTGTTTACAATTTCTAACAGTTGCGAAAAATACATGTAAAATTAACTAAATTGATAGTTACACATTACTCGGATTTGGTAATTTTCCTTGGTCTTTTTTAAGAACTCGACGTTTCCAACTAGCCTTTTCCAACAGATTAAGAAAATACAATAAAATATTGATTTTTCAATTTACGTTAAAGGTTCACTTGCACAATCGAGTATTTCGAGAAATTCGAAATTCTTGATAGCACTCGGTACAACGCCCGAGCGAAGTCCTCGTGATTCCCTCTTGGTCTTTAAATTTTTAACTGATTTTCAAGTTTTTGAAGATTGATTAACTTGGAAACTACTCGGATCCCCGAGAGGTGAGTTCTCCCATTGAACTCGGCTCGACGGCCGTGAGAGAGAAAAAGCCACCGGTAGCCAAATCAAATAGAGCGTCTCTTTGAGAAAGTAATGCGCGGGCGCAATTAGCGGCCGTTTGCGCTCGCTAAAGGCGAGCCAGCGAGGAAGAGGGGGAGGGGGGCGCGTTTGACGCGCCGGAATTGGCACGCGGGGCCTGATCAATGGCCGTAAGGAGCATCTCATTACCAGCGAGCTCGACACAATCGCAGGGTAGGGGCATCCGATCGTCAAAGACTCATCGCGGGCGCGTGTGCACCCGACTCTCGGCTCAGACAATTGACGCCGCGGCTCGCGACTGGATTCCCCGGGGGGCATCGCCGTTTTTTTTTTACATCCGCGCGGCGCAGCGGTCGTCGCTCGCTGCCAGAAACACGATCGGTGCGGCGCTGATTGGACGCCCAGCACTTCGGCTAATTAAGCGGCGCCGGGGGTGGCGGGGGTGGCGGGGGCGAGATGTGCGCTCGGCCGTCTTTCTAGCGTCCCGGGCGCCCAGGCGCTCGTTTGATTGGGTTTGATGAGGCACGTCGCGTTCTCGTAGTCGCAGTCGCGGCAACTCGCCGATGCGTAAAGTCCACGTGCCGCGCCGTGAGCCCCATCGCTTATGAGCTCGGCCTAATCCCCTTGCCCCGGCGACGCTCCCCGGATGCGCGAGTGACTGTCTTCCTCGCAATGGCGCTGGGATTTCAAATTGGACGAGTAGTCTGCTTTCTACACTGCTTGTTTCTTAGGGTAACGTCGGTGTTTCACTTTTGTATTTCTATAATTACAAATCAATTTCATGGCTTGAAATTGTAATAATAGTGTAATATGTAAGAAATTTGTAAAAAAAATAACTTTTATCTCAATGTTTGTATTGTTTAGATATAAGAAAGCTTCTTTTATAAAAAAATGTTATTTCTTCACTATTTGCTTCATCCCGCACTATTTTTAATTCATTAAAAATTGATTGAAAGTATTTGCAATAAATCAATTTCTAAATATCAATGAAGCTTGTCAATCTCCACATTTTAAAATAGTATATACAAAATTAAAATTCTGAAAAGAAGGCAATAATTAAATAATTTCAAGACCGC